>SKCR01006916.1:0-102571 GCA_019454045.1 Zanthoxylum bungeanum | reverse complement strand
GTCATTTTCATCACATCACGACATGTCTATTTTAGCATATAGTTGTCTCTTTTTACCTTATGCATTTGTATTACCTCTTTAGTTATCTGTTTCCTTTATGCGCTTAATTGTCTTTCCTTAATATGCATGCTTGTATGAATGCTATTCGTTTACGCTTCTATATCTACCAATGTGAAATTGTATGCTTTCCGTATGTCGATTTATCTTTATGCATGAATTTGGACATAGGCTGTATGCAAATACAGATATAGGTTGTATGTAAATATAAAGATGTGTTACATGTAAATTTAGATGGACCTTTTGATGTATGCATGCGAACTTAGGAGTAAATCGCCATTGGAAATATGTTGCTTAGGCTTGGTTAGATTATTGCACAAATCATTTTATTACAAGTGGCATAAGTAAGGGACCATTCCGAACCCAACGGTTTGAGGTCTTCCCTTACGAGGGGTGAGTGCGGCCTTAAATCTCATTTTCCAGTTTCACACCGGGTGGCGACTCCATTATTCTCCGGTTTAGTCCCCCGCGGGCTACTCTGTACTCCCAACCGGGCCGCGAGAACGGGACAACATGAGTCGCTCAGTTTCTGTGTTCCCACAATACTATTCTCACATGAAGCGCTTTTTTCCATGTGTTACCTGACCAATTGGGGCTCCCGGCTCTAAGTCTGGTTTTTTGCCGAAAGTAAGCATGCGGCCTGACGGTCTTGTCCTAGCAATTTTGTCTTTACTGCTTGTGCCAATAATGGGAACATCTTGGGCGATGCCTCTGGAAGATGTAATATTGACATCTGTCTTTGGCCGATCTTGGGGGTCGATGCTAAGATTTTGAGGTTCGGCCGATCTGCAGGAGGCTGATGCAGCAAGATTGAGCGAGGTAAAACCCGGGATGGAACTCTTCGCTCTGTAACCTGTCGGGCTTCCTTTTAGAGTCCTTCGTGACCCTATCACTTCTGCAATAAATGTGCGGCACTTTCCTATATGTTTCATCATGAGGCCCATTTAAAAGCCGTCTTTACGTCACTTTCGTGTTCCCTTCCGTTCCACGTCACTGTCGCAGCGAGTTACATTCGAGCACCTGTCTAGGGCAACCTTTCATTCTTTTCCATTTTCCCACCGCTTTCACTTCTCGAAAATTCCTATTGCGACATCTGTCTCATGTTAAGCCCTTCGTCTGTTACATAAGGATTCATCCCATTCTAGTCTTCACTTTACTTTACCTTCGACTTCCTCTGCAAACTCACTTTTATTGCATTCTCGACCTTCTGTTATCAATGGCCTCTTCATCTTCTGCTCCCAAAACTAGCGCCTCAACCTTCACCGATTATAAGATGGCGCTGGAATCTTCTTCTGTGGGCACCTTCGGAGTACATACTCTTGATGAGAATTTTCGCCAGTGCGCTCTTGGCCCCATCTTCGTTGAAGATGACACTATTGCAATGGCTCCGTTGGCTCAACAGTTCCCGTCTTCTTCTGGCCTCCCATTCTCTGAGCCACTTAACATATCCCATTTCGTTCAGTCCAATCCGCTTCACACCTGGCCCAAACCCGATACGGCATTCGAAGCCTGATTTCAACGTATGCTATTGCATGCGGATACTCGAGCCTTTTTAGACAAACATCACCTTCTTCCTTTTATTGAGCTTTCATCAGCTTTGCCCCCTTTTGATCGTAACTTGTTTCCTATTTCTTCTCTTTTGGTCTTCTGAATACAATGTATTCATTCTTCCGGCTGGGCCCCTCACCATCACCATTCGTGACATTGGTGCTCTTACTAGACTGGCCCCTCTTGGAGTGACCATCTCGGCCTGTACAAACTTCTGTTTCCCTCCTCCTTCAGTGGACCCTTCGTCCTTTTCATCATATTCTTCTTTTGTTCGCACGTTTTCGAAAACAGTTGGTCTTGTTTCGATGTTAGAGCGAACAGCTTTCCTTCGTTATTGGCTGTGTAAATATATCATTTGTGTGCCGAGCTAAAAGCCTGTGGCGGGTTATCTCCCTATCTCTTTCAACCTTGCCCACGGCCGTCACTTAGACCTGGCCTCTTTTTTACTGGCCGCCATATATCGGGGATTGGCTGTCCTCCAGAAACAACTTCGGTCGGGGGCATCTGTTGGATAATATGACCCATAGCATCACTATTTATACAGATCATGGTGTTGTTGTACAAATTAACTATGTGATAAAGGAGATTGCACTCTTATCATTTGTGATTAGATCACCTTAGATATATAAATGATGAGAGGTCCCTATGATTTGTTCCTGGACGGAGAATGATATGAGACAGTATCAGTCCACGTAGGATAAATCATTAAATATCCCTAGTCGTAGTATTATCGAGACAGGACATCGATAATGCGGAATAGGCTAGTATTGCACTTGTGCGCGTTGTGAGGGCACAACGGCATAGTTCTCATATATTTAAGTATTGGATACTTATGCAAGTGCGATAGGTGGTTGTGTTTCACCGATGGTACGGGAAACAGCTTCGCTCTGGATAGACCCCTCGGAATCCCATTAGTATTATGACTATGTGTCTATGGGAGTCCGACATCAGGGTAGGTGTATTTGGTCTTAACCTGAGACTTGCACCGCTAATACTTACGATAATCGGTAGACTTTGGTCTTGGTGGTACAGGGCTTTAACCGGTTCTGCGTACACCACTTCTGGGTTTATCAGAGAGTCGTAGTGTATTGGGTGTGATGTCAAGACGGAAGTATCACTTCAGTCATAGTGGAGATGATGTCACGCAGGATACGGTACTAGTGCTCTTGAGTGATGCGCATCCAATCATGATATTATGACCAGGTCATGAATATTGATTATAGAGACTAGTTACCAGACATCCGACATGTGCTTCGGACGGGGCAGACACTTATCCAGCCCCAGCCCTAGCACGTGACTATCCGATACTGGGCCGATATACACAATACTACGGTATACTACGCTTGATACAGATCTATATATTCCTGTAAGAATATTTCTGGAGAATTGGGTAGGCATGGCGCTTTGCTAGAAGCCAACCTTGTCTTGTAAATCGGTACAAACGTAGTACGAGGTACTTACGTGTTCGGATAGTCCGATAACCGTATTTACTGCCAACAATCCGGAGATCTCATGGGTCGCTTCCCGAAGATTCACCGATGATGTATAACTCGCACTTTAATTAATCTGGGATTAATTAGAAGAGAGAGAAAATTAATCTGGGATTAATTGCGGAGATTTTATCTGGGATAAAATATTAATTAAAGAGAGAGAACGATTAATTTGGAATTATCGGTTAAAAATAATATATTCGATATATTATAAGAAATTGGATTTCGACGCGGAATTAGAATTAGATTTTAATTCGGGCGAACGAATTAATTTAGAATTAATTCGTTAGCGACGTAAATAGTGATTTCGCTAGGCGTAATCATTTAATTACGACGTGACGGAAAATTCGTTAATTTGGAATTAGCGAACCTGAGCCCGAGAGTGATTGCGAGCGCATTCGCATTTCGAATTCGAGCGCGGCACGCAAGTCACATCAAGCGTCAAATCGCTAGTCGCATCAATCGTCAAATCACTTATCACTTTGAGTGATGTGATATGACATGTCACTTTAATAAAGTGAAGAGATGTGATGTGAATAGTGATGTGAAATGATTGAAAAGCATTTTTGCTTTTTGACTTTTACTTTTGGTAAATGATAAAGCTTTTTGTATTTGATTTTATTTTTTGAAAATAAAATAAATATATAAGTAAAGCTTTCACTTTCTCTCTCCATCCAACCACACTCACGCACTTCTCTTTTCCCTCTCTTTTCTTCTTCCTCTTCTCACGGCTTCAAGCCGATTTCTTCAAAATCTTCTGGTTTGACCGAAATTTTGAGAAGCAAATGAAGAAGAGTAGTGCTAGCACACACATTGGTTATATTATGGTGATAGGGAAACGAATTTATGAGCTTCGATTTATTTTTGGAGCTTGAAGCTTTGAGCTTCCATGGTGTTCATCAATGGCCGAATCATGGAGGAACCAAACCAGTCAAAACCGAGCAGCCCACTGCCTTGGAGAGCTGTTGCCGTGAGCTTGGAGGGAGGCAAAAACGCGCAGCTTGTTCTTCGCATCTCAAACCGTTCAATGTGAGTTATGTTTCCGCCTTACTCCTTTGATGTGTTCATACGAATTTTATGCTTGTTTTTGATGATTCTTGGGACCTAATTAGGAACTCAACAGCATCACCCATTGCCTCCGGTCCCATATGGCTCGTTCAACTCTGGTTGAGAGCCTATTTCCCTGTCTACGGCACAATTGATTCAACTCACCCTTATTCTTGTGTCGATGTTCTTCTTTCTCAACTTTGGCCATCTTCTTTCTCCCCTCGCGCTGTTTTTGAGTATTTCTACACTCTTCCTCGGGTTCCTTCTTTTTTCCCTTTTTCTGTGTCAGATAGCCCATCTTCGTCCATGACCTCCCTCTTTTGGAAGAGGACGAATCAGGTCTTTGCATATGGCGCAGGTTTTTATGTAGCCGCGACCTGATTCATGACATCATGACTAGGGCCAATGGCAAGGCCGGAGTAGAGGTGTACTCATCCAACTTCGTTGCTCGTCAATTTGGCCTCAATCAAGGGTGGCCTCTTTTCTTCTTTCACACACGCTCTGCCTTGTCAGACCGTTTTAAGGTCTTTTCAGTCTCTGAAGTTGAGGATTCCTTGGCGGAAACTCGCTCTTTGATCTATTCTTTTGTTATCGCTCCTTTTTCTCTTTGCACATCTGTTCATTCCTCTTTTGATCGTTTCTGGCCACCTACCCGGGACGATTTTTCTCCTTGCCTTCCATGATATTTTTTTCTTCCATTCTTTAGCCCCCCAAGTCCCCTGAGCTGACGGGGTCGAAGAAGGCAACTAAGGCATCCAAGCCCAAGAAAATAAAGCTTGCTAAAAGGAGACATCCTTCTCCCAGTCGTAGCTCTGATTCGGACGTGCCGCTCGTCCGTCGTCCTAAGGTATGAGTTTGAGACCCGTCTTTTTTTGTGTATGAGTTTGAGGCACTCTGAAATCATAATTGTGTATCTTGTACAGGTGCTTAGGATTGAGCCGCCTTCCTCCATGCCCGAAACGACACAAACTCTAAGGGCCGAAACCCCTGTAGGTGAAGGCGAGGAGGTGAGACCTGTAGAAATGCCGGTCATTCGGTTTGATGTGGATGAGGCGGCCGAGGGTCCCATCATGGAGCAATCGCCGGGAGAGGGCTGTGCAGTCGGAGCCGATCCCCAAGGTATGAAGCCATATATTGAATTTGGCTGTCCACGTCCAAGATTCGAGGAAATTCTAAGAGACCATCCTCTATTTGAGTGCTTCTCTTCAGACAGTTCTGTACCATTTGTACAGGATCCGGATGATGAGGCTGAAGTGCCAGAGGCTATTTGGCCGACTAGGTCTCTTTGGCACCACCTCAAGCAACTTTATCCCTTGGTACACATGATGTCCGCCTCAGGGCTTCGAGGGGGTTTTAGGGACGTGAACGGTCTTTATAGTTTGGCCGAATTGGAGTTGTTAGAGGAAGCTCGGTTTATGTATAAAGATGACATACTTCGTCGTATTTACGAAGAAAATGAGGTCATTTACATTTTTGATTCATCCGACTCTGATTCTCTTGCAGATGCTCGGCCTACTACTGTGCCGCAACGCCCAACGCCAGAAATGGTATCTCCAAGTACTTCTGCACATCAAACTTCGGCCTCTCCTTCTCGAGTGGAGTCTCTTATGCCTAAACAACCATCTTCTGGCTTTCATGATTACTTCTCCCGCAGCCCCTGTTCTGATGGTCCCAGTGTTAGCCATTTTTGAACAATTATCGCCCCCTCGGACTGAGTCTCCTATCTTGCTACAAAGTTCTCATGTTCAGCCTTCTTCTCCTCAAACCACATGGCCCTTGTCCCCCAGCACCCATCATCCTCAAATCCTTCATCTCAGCAGGAACTAATGCAGCCACAAGCTGAGGCATTGGTGGACCTGCCTTCCAGTTCTGGCTCTGGGGTGGTAAGTCTTTCCCCCCTTTCCTTTAGCTCACGGCCTTAGTTCATTTTACTAATTCCTTCTTCGTGTGCAGGTATCCGACCCATTGTTTCAATCAGTCCAGAACATTTTGGACCGCTTTGGGCGATTGTCTTCTGCTTCTTTTCGGCCTCCTTCGCCTTTGGTCAACACCAGTGCAGACCTGGAGGGCCTCCAGGAGGTTCTTGTTCAATACGCTTCCTTTGTTGCACTTGAGGTTAGTCAAGCTGCTCGGCCAGACAACGTCCTTCAATCGGACAAAAGCTCCTCCAAATTAAACCGAATATTGGCCCTTCCTGCCTTGCCCATATAGGTTGACGATCGGCTTTTCCTTCAAGAAATACAAGACGGCATATCAGCCCTTCTCTCTCGGTATCGCAATATGCACAGCCAGAGGGTTGGGCTTCACTCCTCTGTAATGAGGAAAGAAATGTTCTGTGGCTCTCTTGACGCCCTTCATCAGGCCTTGAGGGACACTACAGAAGAAATGATGACCGAAGAATCGGTCTTACTGGACCTGGAGCGAAGGCTATAATAGATTCAGCGTCTTGCCGAGGAAAGTCGTATGAGAAAAGATGCTAAGAGGAGGACCATTGCTACTCAAGTAACGGAGATGGATGAGTCTATGGCAGAGTATGAAGGTCTGGCCCGTATAAATTTTGAGAAAAGCTTGGCCGATTTGGATGCAGTGGGTTTGGAGATTCAGGACGAATGGCGCCTGAGGAGAGAGACGCTTTCGGCCATTAAGGAGCTGCCCAGGGGTTTTCGGCGTTCTTCAGGCCAAAATTAATGATTTTTTTAAGATGTTATATCGTATATTTCTTGTATTTTCAGGACGTTTTCATCCATACTTAATGAAAATACATTATTGTTCTAGTGTATTTTGTATATTTTCATGCTCCCACAAAGAGGGCACATATTTCTTTAAGTACTTGCCATTTATCGCTCTTGTATGCACTCTTCCGTTTAAGTCCTGCAAATTGTATACTCCGTTTGGTAACACATTTTTTACCACAAATGGGCCTTCCCAGTTGGGTGACCATTTTCCATACGCCGGGTCTTTAGAACCAAGTGGCAATATAGTTTTCCACACTAATTCGCCCACCCTGAATGATTTGGCCATCACTCTGAGATTATATTCCTTGGATATTTTTTTCTTTTGTGCTTCTAGACGATTTAGCACATCGCATCTGATATTGTCCAATTCCAATAAATTCTGGATCATTGCCTCGTTGTAGTCTTCCTTTATCAACTTTTCTTGTAACATTACCCTGGTGGACTCGATATTCATTTCTACGGGAAGCACAGCCTCGTGACCATACACTAACTGAAACGGCGTCACTGAAGTACTTGTTCGTGGTGACGTCCTATAGGCCCATAGAGCCTAACTCAAATATTCATCCCATCGTCTAGCGTTGTCTGTCACCATCTTCCGAATCAACCCTTTAAGGGTCTTATTGGATGATTCCGCTTGACCATTTGACTGAGGATAATAGGGGGTAGTGTTCACCAATCGGATTCCGTATTCGGCCAGTAGATCTTTCCCCATCCCACCATTTAATGAGGTGCCGTGGTCTACCACTCTTGTTTGTGGTATAAAAAATCGATGAATTATATGTTCTTTTACGAACTTGATGATATGTTCTTTGGAGATTTCCACAACTGGGATAGCCTCCACCCATTTGGTAAAGAAATCGGTGGCAACATGATGAAAGTATGCCTCTTGCTTGATGCTGGGTAAATCTTCCTTATCAAGTCTATCGCCCATCCCATAAACGGCCACGGTTTAATGACCGGGATCATCTCGGTTGCTGGTGCCCTTTGAATAGGCCCGTGCTTCTGACAAACAATGAATCCTTTGGCATACGAGCTGCACGATTCTCCCATCTTTGGCCAATAATAGCCGCTTCGAATAATCAACCATCTCATCTTTATTCCTGCTTGGTGAGCCCCACAAACACCTTCATGTACTTCGGCTATGATAGTTTTGGATTCAAATGGCCCTACACATTTCAACAACAATCCATCTTGTCATTTTTTATATAGTACATCTCCTGAGACTACGTAGTTCAGGGATTTAAGTTTTAGCCTTCGATCATTCCCTCATTCGGGCTGTTTTAAAAACGTCTTGATTTTGCTCCTCCAATCGTCCTCCTTTTCGATTTCAACGGCCGTGACATTTGTCTCTTCCTTTCATCGCATCAGGACTGGCTTCACCTTGTCGCTTCTATATATGCCATCTATGTTTGCTTGCTTGTACCCGGAAGCTGCTTGGCTAAACATTGGCCAACTCATTTTTTTCTCTTGGAACGTGTCTCAGCTCTGCATGATCAAATCGCTCTACCAATTCTTTGGCCACATCCAATAATTCCATGACTGATGGGCTTTGGCATTTAAATGTTCCTATCACTTGTTGGATTACTAGTTGTGAATCCCCTTTAATGGATACATGGGTTACACCCATGTTGAGGAGTATCTCCAACCCAAGTATCAAGGCTTCGTATTCGGCCTGGTTATTAGTGCAATATTCGTTCAACTTGATTAGGAACCGAAATGATTCCCCTAATGGGCTGACTAAGACAATCCCTATTCCAGCTCCTTTCATCGTGCTGGATCCGTCGAAATACATCATACATGGTTTCAGACTGCATTCGTCCAGATCCATTTCTATTTCTCTAATAGTGCTCAAACATTAGGGGAATCATTTCGGTTCCTAATCGCGACGCGGGCCGATTTTGAAGCCTATAAATAAAGGTTGATTCCATTTGAATTCTTCATACTTTCTTCTGGGGAATTTCCTTAGAATACTAAGAAGAGAGTATCTTGTTTCTTTATTTTAGATTTCTTGTATTAAATTTTTATTTTAAGCAATAAATCTTTCTATTTTTTACTTAAAAGTGTGAGTATGTAATTCTTTCTGCATGGGTAAAGGTGAAGCTTTTATTATAATAATTTAGATTAATCTCCCTTAGTTATAATATATAAATTATTTTAAAACCTGATTTAATTGGATACCGCCTTATCAGTCGGTTGGACTTAATTAAATTAATTTTAACCTAACTTAATTGGATACCGCCTTTATGGTCGGTTGGAATTAATTAAAAATTGACTTAATAAGGATACCGCATTTATTGTCGGTTGGTAATATAACGCAAATTTATATATTATAATAAGAGATATTTCTAGATTTGAAGTAATAAAAGTGGATTCCCAAACCCCAGCATTTTATTCATTGTTGTAATTTTTACCTTTTTAGTTTTCAAATTTGTTTTCTGATGTCTTCTTTATTTATGTCTTTAGTAGTCATAGGTATGTGTTGTAACTAAATACCTTATCTAGGGTTGTGATGAATTCCAATACATAGGTTTATAAGTTGGTTATTTTGTGTCTTGGGTAATATATTGGTTTATTTATTGAGTATTAATCTTAATGCTTCTTATTAACTGGCCACTAATAAGATTGATATGGTAAACTTAAAATGAACTTGACGAAAGGGATTTTAGGTATCAGCCTTAGACTCAATAGCTCACGATCTCACCTTAGGGTATATTTATTTAGGGTAGATTTCCTTCCAAAATAGACATACTGTCGGGCGTGAGTAGCCACAATTGGAACTTAATCTTAATGAATTCAGAGTTTCTTGGTTAACATAGACATATAGTTAATTGGGTTACTTTGGGTGTTTACTTCTGACCATCGACATAGGTTTTTGCATATTTTCGTGTTCCAGGTTAATAAACTGATATATTCACAAAAATGAGATAATCACTTCATCTTTAAAAGATATTAGAAGGATTCACAACCCTAGATAGCTTTATAATATTGATTTTTCCTTTAATTTACTTCTGCATTGTTTTAATTACTTGTCTTTAGTTACAACAACAACCAACCAACAATCAAATCAATTAGATACTCGTAGACATTTAGCTTCATAAATTGATAGCATATGTTTTAAGTCATCGTGAGATCGATATTTTTATACTACTTGAGCGATACGTACGCTTGCGTTACGTGTGTGTTTACCACCGGTCAAAGTTTAAGTTTAATACAACTAATAATGAGGTCGAGTATGAGGCAATATTGGCTGGGTTAAGGTTCTACGATGCGGTCGGGGTTAGAGACGTTGTCGTGAAGAGAGATTCATAGTTGGCCATCCAACAGTTAAATGATGGGTTTCATGCAAGAGAGTTTAACATGATAGCATACCATATGAAGGTGAATGAGTTGCTCGAGGGAATGAGAAATGTGACCTTCGAGCATATCGGTCGAGAAAGCAACCAACAGGCAGATTCATTGGCCCGATTAGCATAATCCATTAAGTCCAAAATCCCTCGGGTTATCCCGCTGAAAATCTTTGAGCCAAAGAGTGTAGGGGACCAAAGCATGATGGAAGTAGAGGCTGAAATCGAACCATCTTGGAAGGGCCTAATAAAAAAGTATCTGGAATCTAGGGAATCGCAATGGGACAAGAAGGAAGCAATGAGGTTGAAATATCGGAGTGCCCGTTTCTGTCTTATAGACGAGGTATTTTATAAGAGGGGCTACATAATGCCGTAAGAATATAAATAAAGCTTTATTTTTTATAATAAAGACTTGTATCCATACACACTTGTTAATTATTCGAATGGGAAAGACTTGTTTATTATTCTGGAGAAATACCATTGATCGGTATCATAAAAATATGCAAGACGATGGGTGGAAATCACGCACCCTCATGGCACACCAACCCCAATGACACAGTCAAATGGCCCAAGCGGAAATACTAGTCCCCGATGACTTGCACCTTTGAAGAAAGCTAGTATGAAGACCTGTGTGCCATTTGGTGCATCAGGGTAACCATAACACACGTAGCGAAAGGGTCGACATGGCGTTTGGTGCTCCAAGGTAACCATAGCATATATGAATTGAAGACAGCTTTGAGATACTACGGTACCCTCGGGTTTGCGTAGTATGGGGAGGGATAATTCTCCCATGACGTTTGTTGTCTATATCAAGAGTGTGAGGTACATAGCATGGGGAAGGCCATCGTGTCTCCATGGTGATTGTAGGCTCGGGATTTGTCTTGTATAGGGGTAGGGAATGGCCACATGTCGCTAGATATTCCTTTTCAGATCTGTATGAGCATAACACGGAAGACTATAGGGCCTCGATGGCAATTGCAGAATCGAGGTCTTCCTAGCATGAAGATTAAAATGCCCTCATGGCATTGGGCACCCCCTAATCCATATCTCGATTTGCCGGGACATTTGGACTATCAGGTTCAAAATTATTATTTTAAGCAACATGGAATATGACGATGTCTCTGTTGCTTTGATTTTCTTGGGTCAGTATGATGTGTGTGATGCGTCACCCCCATTACCTTATCATTTTGTTTTGTTTTTATATTGCACGGGGTTAGACGCCACGACCGATTCTAGTCATGGTGACCCGAGATTGAAATTATTCCTTCGTGGACTTTCAATTTGAATGGCTCGATGTTCGGTATGTCCCACCAAGGCCCTATTATTATGAATACCGTAATGAGAGCTCATTATATCATAGCCAAGTGTATTGAATGGCACGAGGTTGGAGTCTCTCCCTCATTGCCTCATTGAAATAGCATCATTGAGGGCCAAACACCTTCGAGATCTTTATTATGAATTACATGAGCTCAGCGTTTCTCTCTCACACACCCTACTTAGGTGAACAACAACAATAGGGTTGGGATCCCTCGGGATCAGTGTAGTAGACAACACGGGAAGTTCTCTTATAGGTTATGTTTTTATCGGGCTTTAGACTGATATGAATTTCTTTATTTAACGGATATTAAAAGAAATTCATTTATGTCTTGGTCCAGTTCTATATGATCACATCATATAAGGTGCCTCCATTCCCATATCACCACATGAATGAACCCAGATCAAAGTCGTCATACAATATGGAATGGACCACAGCTGTAGATAAACCACAAACAAAGTTCCCGTCTTCGTTTGCTCTCTACGGACTATTCAGGATTATTAATTTCAGATTTAAATCCTCTTATGTATAACACTTGTACACTAAATCTGAAAGTACATTTAGTATTCAATGGCATACATGATAATTTATAATAAACAACTTTAAAATCAACATTTTAATAAATGAATAACCGCATCGTTTATTACTTAAAATATAATCCTGTTTACATATTACATTATGCTCTTGGGCATATATCCCAACATAATCATCCCAGCCCGATGCCTTATGGCACATTTGAACACTTAGAAAATTTTTGAAGAAAACTCCTCCCAAAGGCTATTGCTGCCCAATATTTTTTTTGAACCTCTTAAAACTGACCTGACCACGATCTTTGGTGCTTCGACCGAACGACCTCTTAACAAAACACTTTACTGATGATGGTAATCTCTAAGCCTGATCACATTAGCACCGTAATCAAATGCCCATCTATTTACATGAAAGGCAGAATGACCCGATCTGAAACTCAGAGGCATTGTCTCGTTCTTAGGGCCGACATGAGTCAACAGTGGTTGGTACTTATCTAAATCTGATTTAGTGATATGTATATATTAGATAAAGACCCCAGGATTTACAACGTAGTGCGCAGTTACAACGCAGTTTGTAATTGACATTGGGAAGCGTCACTATAAGTTGTATATTCTCAAATAAAATTCATGGTCAAGATTTACTGACACGGGTCGGTTAGTAAAATTCACTGAGACCAATACATGTCGTATATCGAGACTTGATCTGATGGTTTATCTCAATGAACCATGAGTCTTGGGAGACTCGTATAGACGTGTAGGTATTTATCTGATAAACACTGAACTACTCATCGAAGATTTCCTAATAGATGGTACACCAACGTCAATAGGAATCTTCTCGAGTCGAGTAACATAGTGGTCCTTCAACTTGAGATACCACTGTGGATATATGAGATATCCTCCACACTTTGATGGCAGTCACATTACCGATCTATTTAGATCAGACCTCCGTTTGTTCATTGGGTGTGGACTGATGCTCATGATATCCTATGAGTATCAGATAGAATCTGTCAGTCCTATGTACAGGACATAGGTATCTCGAACGTATTTGCTATCTAGTAAATCCATGGTCATGGTATACTTCGAAAATGAGTTCCGAGTGTTATTTAGAGATCGTAAATTTGAAAGTCGACTATATTATACCTTAGGGATTTGACGTTCCTATCTATATCATCGGTATAATATTGATAGCCTGTGATGGAGGGATTATACATATGCAATGACCTCGACTTGTATAGTTTAGCGTGATTATCCGTGGTCATCATAATTTACGAGTGGGTGAATTTTGGACACGAAATTTGATTTCATGACGGATAAACCTAAACTTAGAGAGTCTGACAATATGAAGTGTATTCGTTGAGCACTTCGGCATCGTGTTATGAATAATATAGATTATTCATAATACTTCACTGGATTAAATGAGTTAATTCGAATCGTTAATCGGTTAAACGAAAAATACATGCATTAGAGGATTTTGGTCAATTAATAATTAATGTCTATTTATATTTGATATAAAAATTGATTTGATACATATTAATTAATTATCAAATGAGACTTTGACACATGCCATTAATATATATATATTTGTTATTTAATGTAAATAAAAATACATATATAATAATAATCGTATTAATTAATTATTTAGGTTTTTAAAGGTTAAATATCTAGATAATTAAATTATATCAATATTACATAATTATTATGCAATATGTTTGATTATTATTGGTTACATGTCGCATCATTCTTTTAAGCTTAAAGTTTACAAATTAGATTTTCTAACTTAAAGCTTATTATTATTTAATTAGATTAAATTGATCAAATGATCATAATGCCCCTTAAAGTCGGTCATGACCCTAAATTTAAAGTGAGAAAATTTTGTTTTCTCATTTTATTAGCTCCCATGGTCGAAACCTCCATAGACAAAAAGCTCCCAAATTTGTTTGAAGAAACAATGAAGAAAGTGAAGAAATCAATAAAACGTTTAAGGAAATTAGGAGATTTGGAGGTAATCTTCATAACTCTTAAACTTAGAAATTTGTTTTCTTGTTCTTGAGCATCTAGAAAAGTTCTAGAGTTTATTCATTTCTTAGATTTTTGGGCTTTTTTATTTGGAGGATGGATTTGGAGCCTAGATGCATGTGTGAAGTTAGATGGAATAATACTAGTGTAATATTAGTTCAATTTTGTCATTTGATGACTTGTTGCCATTCTAGAGTGTTATGACCACTCTTGTAACTCCTAGAATTATTCTTGAGTTCTTCATTTGTGGTGACTTTGGTTGGTGTAAGTATTAATATGATTAATGTTGAGAAAATTATATTTAAAGCATGGAAAATGATATTTTTAGTTACCAAATCTGATCTAGAATTTCTGTGATTTTGGTGATGAAAATTATGTTGTATAAATGTATTGGATGTATTTTTGGTTTTGGAACAATTGTCGAAAATTATTTTGGAGTTGAAATATGCGAAAATGGCGAAAAATGGCGTAACCGGGTGAGTTTCGGGCTTACCGGGTATCCGATATCCAAACAGTGAATTGGTCACTATTCGGGCAGCCTATGAACTTCCCAAGTACTATTGGTGCTGACCTGGGCAGCCCCCATGTGTATTGGTTGGTCGGTTCGGACAAAAACATGTTTTATGCCATTTTACGGAAAAACATTTTTCGTAAATATTTCGTAGTGTTTCTAACTTATTTATGTCGTTATTTGATATCGAATAAATATGTTTAGGTGAAATATGATTGAATTATTCATATTGGATATTTAATAATTTATTTGGTAAGTTTAAAAAATTTTAAAATTATGATTTCGCCCGAACCGCGCTTCCGCCTGCGCCTTTAAGAAAACCCCGAAAAAAATGGTATCAAAGCGAGTCTGATCCTACATCCATTACATTTTTCATGCTTGATATATGATATATAATCCAATTTTGATATTTGCACATGCATGTAATTTAGATGTTTCTTAACTTTTCGGTTCTACGCTAACAGAAAACATAACGGAGATTTAATGGTTAAGTTAAGTTATGGTTTCCCATGTAGAATTAAATTGTTGAGAAATTTATTTAGATTAAAAATCTTCATTTGATGTAGAGTAAAACCCTTTTTAGGACTATCCACACTTAATAATGTTATAAAGTAACTAGTAATATGAATACTTATTTCTTGGTCCGCCTTGTCAATACGAATGCAAATGATTTCATGATGTTATAGCTATATCGTGCTAAAACTGTGCAGTTATGGCTGATGGTTGTTCATTTACGCCGGTAGAACTTATATGATAAAAGATAAATTCAAGTGAAAATGGAAATCTTAAACGTGCCAAAGCTGTCAGGACTACATCGGTAGCTTGAGTTTGTCACTGACAAGTGAAGCCTTGATACGCCTCCTACGAACATGCCAAATCTGTCACAATGAGAAATGGTCAAGACCAAAATCAGTAGTCACAGTGAGTGTGACTGACAATGAGTTGTCTTCCTGTGAATATACGTAGGCGAGAACGTTCCAAAGCTGTGAGTCTAAATATATTCATGGGGTCCACTTCTCAATTTAATTATTGAATTCTCATTTTTCGTTGGGGATTACGGTTTTACGTAAAGTAGTGGGAGGCACTACTGTGTTAAAAATCCATAACTAAAGCAGTGTGTAATATTATGAAAATTGCCGCTTATGTTTTCCTTATTTTATTATGTTAATAGTAATAGACTTTTAATCCACTGCATGCATATATTATATATATGTTTTCTGACTACACTTATGGTTGAAAAATTCTAGAATAGGTTCTAGATTAAGAGTAACCTTGGATATTGTTAGATTAGTCTAAACCATCGAGAAATATTGTTCCGATTTTCTTGAAAAATCAAGATGGTTAGTGACTTAGTTACTAAGCCACGATAGGTAATCTAAATAGATATCCGTTTTAGGATATAATTCCTTAGAGAAAATAGTTTCTTTTGTAGTAAGATTGACGTGAATTAGTTCATATCTCGAGATTCTTGACTAGTATTAAGAAAACCTCATTAAGTATTTGTTTATCTGATAATAACGTTTCTTGACTTTAGTGACCTTTAGAGGTAGTGTGTCTGACACAATTTGCTAATCAATTATTTACAATTATTGTGAATAGTTTAAGGCAAATTATAAAGATAAAGAAAGGAGATGTGTATAGTTGTGTGTAGAGAATATTGATTCTCACAATACGACAACTCTAGGTATTGGATGCCAGATCTCCCATCTAGTTATTTAAAATATTGTTTAATAATTATTTTGATATTTGATATCAGAACTTGTGACTATTGGATAGTTACTTGTTCTTTATAAATAATTGTTACATATTTTAATACGACTAGTAGTGTCATTGATATAGAGATAAGCATTAAGAAAAATATTCAGTTAATTAAATAACTTAGAACAATGCTTTATGAGATTTTATCATTTAAACATTAGATGCTTATTTCGTATGGTAAATGATGGTCTGATATGAGATCACACCACATATCATTATCCATTTAATGAATATTGTATTCGGGAATGTGATTAAATCTCATTTAACCAATGATCGTCATTGGACCACAGATTTATTAAACTAATACATTGGATGTATGTAGTTTAATGAATTATAATTTGCCTTGGATAGTTTTCTTTACTTCGTAACTTAGTTAATGAGTTGTCATGACATAGTTACGTGTTTATAAAAGAACACATATTGAACAATTTAAATGGTTCGAGAACTTTCAATATGTTTTTGATGAAATGCGAATAAAATATTTTGACTGGTTCAAAGATATTCGATTTGAATTTTTGAAAATTGTATCTTTAAAATTCATCATGAACCTTTGAATTGTTCAAAGATGTTTGATACGATCAAACATATGAATTTATGGCAATTAGTTCTAAGATTATTCAATGAATGAGATTCTTGCTCAATATTATTCTTGTACGATTCCATCGTGATGGAATTGGTCAGTGGGAGGAATCGAATCCTATACGATTTGATTCATTTGATATTGAGTGTTACCGAATTAGTTTCAATACTCTTATGGATATGCTCCAGTAAAACTAATTCATCCTCTTAATTAAGGTTCCATTTGTTTCTACAGTTACGTATATGATATATATAGGTAAAAAATTTGAATCTTTGAAAGTTTGAGATGTGAATCTTTCTTTTGTATAATGGTTATATAATTGAAAAGTATTTTCGCCTCGGAGGTACAAGTAAAAGTTTATCATTTATTTTATTTTATAGAATATTGTCTTCTATTTAATAGAATATCTTTTCTACGATCTCGAGTAATAAAATTATTTTATTACTTGGTGTGTAACATTAGATGTCAATGATTATAGAAAAGACTTGACTTATTGGAGTTAAATGTGAAGAGTGATCAACTATAAATGGAACTATAAAATTAATAAGATGAAAATACCCTTAGAAAGCTTCCATATAAGTCCAACAATATGTCAGAATCATTTGCGAAGTATTTGATATTTAATGGTTCTATTGTTTTCTTATCGAAGAAATTTTTTTATAACTTACACTGGGAGCGATATTTGATATCGATTTCGGAAGTTGACATTAAACCATAGATCCAAATTTTTTCGTAGCTTACTACGATCAAGTTTAGAACTTGATTAAGCTTTTGTTATGAATCGTTCATAAAATGTGCAAACATTTTGAGTAGCAAAAGAAAATTGAGCTTATTAAAGGTTTGACCTTTATAGTATGACAGTGAGAAAGGTTATAATCAGCAATCTATTGTAGATTCTAAGGAAACTTGTCTCTAGTCACACTAATTGAACAATTAAGGATCTGTTGGTTAATGTTGATATTAAAAAATGTATTTTAGCTAGGAATATAAAGTGGCGTTCCTGAATGGTTTCTTCGAAGAAGAGATCCATTGTGATTTCTTTGCTTGAAGAGTTCATTCTGGAATGACCCTGGAGTTTGTATTCTGTTAAGATCACAGTTTGATATATCAACTTATAGAGCCTATTGTA
The DNA here is from genome assembly GCA_019454045.1 of Zanthoxylum bungeanum. NCBI lineage: Eukaryota > Viridiplantae > Streptophyta > Magnoliopsida > Sapindales > Rutaceae > Zanthoxylum > Zanthoxylum bungeanum. Next base: position 84,514 of record SKCR01006916.1, on the reverse strand, counting down.
GACTCAGATGAGCTTTCCGAAAATATGTGTTCTCTAATTTTGATATTAGTCAGATTGTCTGATTTTATCAAAGCATAGAGAATACATATGTGATAGTAGAGTTAGTGGGAGCGTACAAATTTCTTTCTAGTATTGTATATCCTAACGACATTATCATTATTAATGTAATAATGAAATGTTTGTGAGGTAAAAGGTTTACCTAAATCTTCTTTTCTCCATGATAGCAGTGAAAGTGGTCTCTGTTATATTCGATATAAATTTTTATATATGATTTAAAACAAGAGACTTGTGAGATACTCTCATTAGTCATGCATTAGATATGATCTAATAAAAGACATAGTAAGACTATATGTGAGACAGTTAGTATAATTGTTTGACAGTTACAGTGTCTCTTGTATATAGTATTCATCTTTCATAATGGATAATTCCTTTGTCGAAAGAGAAATTGATTAGAATGTCTAGTCAATCTTATGCATCATAGGATGATGGCATAATGAATACTATATTAGGTGCGATTAAAGATATCAATTTAATCGTAATTGTTACGAGCTATTTTGATACCATGTATACCATAGGATGAGTCTTGAAACATGTTCTTTGTTATCTTTGAGATATTAAGAACGAGTTTCTTATTCATGGAGAATAAAGTCAGCAACCATTAAGGTCAGATTAGTTTTGAGTCTAATTATGACGTTAGATGGTCTACGTCATATAGAGTCAGAAAAGATGTAGTGGGAGTGTCACAGTTGATTCTACTAGATTAGTAGAATTAGTTGTAACTTATGAAGTATTGACTTATGAAGTTGCATAGTGACCTTATAGATTAGAAGTCTTAATATTAGTGTTGTGCTTGCAGTTCTCTCATAATATTTAATTTGATCTCTAAATAAATAGACAACTCAGTAGCTGTAGCACAATGTTTATGCCGCATCTGACTCATATTGATGTATAACTCAGGTTCTACAAAATATGAATGATGCTGGCTAAGGGAAACGATTGGGTTTGTTGGACAAACTCAATATGTTAAAGCAAACCTACTTGTTATTTCCTATCTCTTGAGTGTTAGGTGAGCTCTTGAGGGTCATGCGTATGTGATACACATTGAGATGTGCATATGATACCGTGGATTGACACTAGAGCAAGTGGGAGAAATTGTTAGGATTGGTGCTCGGAGTGCCAATCTAGATCGTATTTATGTCTGATTCATGAATACGAACAATTCATTTTTTCCATAATATTACTTACTTAATGGTAGCACATCTTGTTTTTATATACGTATTCGATCTAATTAAGATTAGATTGAAACTAAATCTGATTTAGTGATATGTATATATTAGACAAAGACCCAGGATTTACAACGTAGTATGCAATTACAACGTATTTTGTAATTGACATTGGGAAGTGTCATTATAAGTTGTATATTCTCAAATAAAGTTCCTGGTCAAGATTTTTTGACACGGATCGGTTAGTAAAATCTGCAGAGACCAGTACATATCGTATATCGAGACTTGGTCCGATGGTTTATCCCAATGAACCATGAGACTTGGGAGATTCGTATAGACGTGTAGGTATTTATTTGATAAACACTGAACAACTCACCGAAGATTTCCTAATATATGGTACACCAACGTCAATAGGAATATTCTCGAGTCGAGTAGCATAGTGATCCTTCGACTTGAGATACCATTATGGATATATGAGACATCATCCACACTTTGATGGCAGTCATGTCACCGATCTATTTAGATCAGACCTCCGCCTGTTCATTGGGTGTGGACTGATGCTAATGATGTTCTGTGAGTATCAGATAGAATCCGTCAGTCATATGTACAGGGCATAGGTATCTTGAACGTATTTACGATCTAGTAAATCCATGGCCGATGATTACTTCGGAAGCGAGTTCCGAGTGTTATTTAGAGATCGTAAATTTGAAAGTCGAATATATTATACCTTAGGGATTTGACATTCCTATCTATATCCCCAGTATAATATTGATAGCCTGTGACGGAGGGATTATACATATGTAATGACCTCGAGTTGTATAGTTTAACGAGATTATCAGTGATCGTCATAATTTACGAGTGGGTGAATTATGGACACGAAATTTGATTTCGTAACGGATAAACCTAAACTTAGAGAGTCCCACAATATGAAGTGTACTCGTTGAGCACTCGGGCAACGCGTTATGAATAATATAGATTATTCATAATACTTCACTAGATTAAATGAGTTAATTCGAATTGTTTAATTGGTTAAACGAAAAATACATGCATTAGGGGATTTTGGTCAATTAATAATTAATGTGTATTTGTATTTGATACAAGATTTGATTTGATACATATTAATTAATTATCAAATGAGACTTTGACACATGCATTAATATATATATTTGTTATTTAATGTAAATAAAAATACATATATAATAATAATCATATTAATTAATTATTTAAGTGTTTAAATGTTAAATATCTGGATAATTAAATTATATCAATATTGCATAATTATTATGTAATATGTTTGATTATTTGTTTACATGTGGCATGATTCTATTAGGTTTAAAGTTTACAGATTGGATTTGTTAACTCAAAGCTTATTATTATTTAATTAGATTAAATTGATCAAATGACCATAATGCCCCTTAAAGTCGGTCATGAACCTAAATTTAAAGTGAGAAAATTTTGTTTTCTCATTTTATTAGCGCTCGTGGCCGAAACCTCCATAGACAAAAAGCTCCCAAATTTGTTTGATGAAACAAGGAATAAGATGAAGAAATCAAGAAAAGTTTAAGGAAATTAGGAGATTTGGAGGTAATCTTTATAACTCTTAAACTTAGAAAGTTTTTTTCTTGTTCTTGAACATCTAGAAAAGTTCTAGCATTTCTTCTTTTCTTAGATTTTGGGGCTTTTTGATTTGGAGGATGAATTTGGAGGCTAGATGCATATGTGAAGTTAGATTGAATAATATTAGTGTAATATTAGTTTGATTTGTCATTTGATGACTTTTTTCCATTCTAGAGTGTTATGACCACTCTTGTAACTCCTAAAATTGTTCTTGAGTTCTTCATTTGTTGTGACTTTGGTTGGTGTAAGTATTAATATGATTAATGTTGAGAAAATTGGATTTAAAGCATGAAAAATGATATTTTTAGTTACCAAATCAGATCTAGAATTTCTATGATTTTGGTGATGAAAATTATGTTGTATAAATGTATTGGATGTGTTTTGGGTATTGGAACAATTGTCGGAAATTATTTCGGAGTTGAAATATGCAAAAACGGTGAAAAACGGTGTTACCGGGTGAGTTCCGGGCTTACCGGATGTTCGCTGTCCAAACAGTGAATTGGTCACTATTCGGGAAGCCTATGAAGTGCCTAAGTACTATTAGGGCTGACCTGGGCAGCCCCCATATGTATTCGTTGGTCGGTTCGGAAAAAATGCATTTTATGCCATTTTGCGGAAAAACGTTTTTCGTAAAAGTTTTGTAGTGTTTCTAACTTATTTATGTCGTTATTTGATATCGAATAAATATGTTTAACTGAAATATGAATGAATTATTCATATTGGATATTGAATAATTTATTCGGTAAGTTTAAAAAATTTTAATGTTACGATTTCACCCGAACCGCGCTTCTGCCCGCGCCTTTGAGAAAACCCAAATATATACCACGTTGATGTAGTGGGAGGGTTGTGCGACAACCTAATAGCTATCTAGGGTTTGGAGAGGCAATAGTTGCCACCTCCAATAATGACGTAGATGATCTATTGAGCTATCATAGTATAATGGATGATCCTGATAAATATGAATGGCTCAAAACCATGAATCTCGAGATGAAGTCCGTGTACTCCAACTCAATCTGGGATCTTGTAGGCCAGCCTAATAGGATAAAACCTAAAGGCTGCGAGTGGACCTATAAGAAAATGAGATGAATAGATGGGAAGGTGCAGACCTTCAAAGCTAGGTTAGTGGCCTAGGGTTATACTTAGTAAGAGGAAGTTGACTATGATGAGATTTTCTCACAAATAGCCATGCTTAAATCTATTCACAATCTTCTATCCATTGCCACATATTGTGAATATGAGAAATGGCAGATAGGCGTCAAGATAACATTCTTGAATGCTAGTCTTGATGAGAGCATCTATATGGTGCAACCAGAGAGATTCGTTGTCTAAGGTCAAGAGCAAAAAGTTTGCAAGCTGTAAAGGTCTATTTATAGACTAAAGCAAACATCTTGATCTTGGAAAATAAGACTTGATGCGATGATCAAGTCTTATGATTTTGAGCAGAACACCGATGAGCCTTGTATATACAAGTGTGTCATTGGCGGTAAGGTGGTTTTTCTCGTATTATATGTCGATAATATTTTACTCATTGAGAATGATGTAAAAGTATTATCGGAAGTAAAATCCGGACTATCTAACCAATTCCAAATGAAATACGAGTTGTGTACTTGGGATCTAGATTATTCGGGATCACAAGAGACGAATGTTAGCTGTATCTCAAGCATTATATATCAACAAGATTGTTGTTCGATGTTGGATGCTGAATTCCAAGAAAGGTACTTTACCTCTTCAACATGGAATTCAGTTGTCAAAGAAACAGTTTCCGTAGACACCTCAAGCAGTTGAGGAGATGAGACATATCCCACACGCCTCTACTATTGGAAGTCTCATGTATGTGATGCACGAGACTAGATATCTGTTATGCAGTGGGAGCGGTCAGTGGTTTTCAGTCTAACCCAGGTGTGGGGACACAGGATCTGGGGTGACGCAGGCTGTCCCGGGCTCGCGGCCCGGTCGGGAGTACGGAGTAGCCACGGGGGACTAAACCGGAGAATAATGGAGTCGCCACCCGGTGTGAACCGGGAAAATGAGATTTAAGGCCGCACTCACCCCTCGCAAGGGAAGACCTCAAACCGTTGGGTTCGGAATGGTCCCTTACTTATGTCACTTGTAATGAAAGGATTTGCGTAATAATTTAATCAGGCCTAAGTAACACTTATTTCCAAGAGTATCATGCTTCTAAATCCACATGCATGAAATTAATCATCACAACATACAACATCACATGGCAATCTCATGAACATATTCTCAATCATATGATATGGAAAACTAAGAACAACCTAATCATGCTTGGGTACTATCTCATGAATACATCGAATGGATAAATGCAGGAATACAAATAATATGATTGACTACATAATGCAAGAGAGATCACCCAAGAGGCAATTATGCATGAAATATGATGAGACAGACTCAGTTCAGTGTGTGCGCATTCGTGTAGCGTTCGTAAATGCATTCGAACGGTAAACAGAAGGTTTGCGTTCGTGTAGCGTTTGATAACGCGTTTAAACGGATCCAGACCTGATGAAACAAAATGCATACGCGTTCGAGTAGCATTTGTAAAACGCGTTCGAACGGGAAACAGAAGGTTCGCGTTCGTATAGCGTTCGATAACGCGTTCAAACAGGAACAGACCTGATGCATAAAATGTGACGCAATACATACATAAAAAAGCAAATAGCTAAATACGAAGCGCGGCGAAGCATCGTGGCGAAGGATTTTAACCTCTTCAATTATAGGACCTTTCATCGCACTTATTAAGCCCATGCGCTTATCTCAATGCATATAAAAATAAAGACAATAACCTTAGACTTCATGTACCCGATTGAACACATCTTACATTCAACCGAATATACGTTAATCGGCGCGGCAAAGCATCATGGTAAAGGATTTTAACCTCTTCAATTAGAGGACCTTTCATCGCACTTACTAAGCCCATGTGCTTGATCACATCATGCATACAAGAATAAAGACAATCATATCAAACTTAGTATATCCGATTGAACAAAAGAGGGTGTCGTTTACTCAAGCTGTTGTACAAAATGACCCATAGCGTCACTATTTGCACAGATCATTGTGTTGTTGTAGCAAATTAACTATGTGACAAGGAAATTGCACTCTCATCATTTGTGATTAGATCACCATAGATATATAAATGAAGAGAGGTCCCTATGATTAGTTCCTGGATTGAGAATGATATGAGACAGTATCAATCCCCGAAGGATTAATCATTAAATATCCATAGCCGGAGCATTATCGAGACTGGACATCGATAATGCGGAATAGGCTAGTATTGCACTTGTGTGCGTTGTGAGGGCACAACGGCATAGTTCTCATATATATAAGTATTGGATACTTATGCAAGTGCGATAGGAGGTTGTGTTTCACCGATGGTACGGGAAACAGCTTCGCTCTGGATAGACCCCTCGGAATCCAATTGGTATTATGACTATGTGTCTATGGGAGGCCGAAATCAAGGTAGGTGTGTATAGTCTTAACCTGAGACTTGCATCGCTAATACTTGCGATAATCGATAGACTTTGGTCTTGGTGGTACAGGGCTTTAACCGGTTCTGCGTACACCACTTCTGGGTTTATCAGAGAGTCGTAGTGTATTGGGTGTGATGTCAAGACGGAAGTATCACTTCAGTCATAGTGGAGATGATGTCACGCAGGATACGGTATTAGTGCTCTTAAGTGTTGCGCAACCATCGGGATGTTATGACTAGGTCATGCATATCCGATTATAGAGACTAGTTACCAGACATCCGACATGTGCTTCGGACGGGGCAGACACTTATCCAGCCCCAGCCCTAGCACGTGACTATCCGATACTGGGCCGATATACACAATACTACGGTATACTACGCTTGATACAAATCTATATATTCCTGTAAGAATATTTCTGGAGAATTGGGTAGGCATGGCGCTTTGCTAGAAGCCAACATTGTCTTGTAAATCGGTATAAACGTAGTACGAGGTACTTACGTGTTCGGATAGTCCGACGACCGTATTTACTGCCAACATATCCGGAGATCTCATGGGTCGCTTCCTGAAGATTCACCGATGACGTATGACTCGCACTTTAATTAATCTGGGATTAATTCGATGAGAGAGAAAATTAATCTGGGATTAATTACGGAGATATTTTATCTCGGATAAAATATCGTTAAAGAGAGAGAATGATTAATTTGGAATTAATCGATAAATTAATATATTCGATATATTATAACGAAATAGATTTCGACGCGGAATTGAAATTAGATTTTAATTCGGGCGAACGAATTAATTTAGAATTAATTCGTTAGCGACGTGAATAGTGAATTCGCTAGGCGTAATCATTTAATTACGACGCAACGGAAAATTCGTTAATTTGGAATTAGCGAACCCGAGCCCGGGATTGTTTGCGAGCGCATTCGCATTTCGAATTCGAGTGCGGCACGCAAGTCAAATCAAGCGTCAAAATCGCAAGTGACATCAAGCGTCAAATCACATGTCACTTTGAGTGATGTGACATTTGAGTAATTGATGTGAATTGATTTGAGGTGATAGACAAGCATTTAATGTTTGTTTTTTGAAATTGAAAAAAGGTAAATGGTTTATTATTTTTTGGGAAAATATAAAGCCAATTACAATTTTTCTTTTTCATTAATTCACTCTCTCTCTCCTTCACGTTTTTGCTCTTTTTGGAGCCAAAAACTTCTTCATCTTCTCTCTCGGTCTTGGACAGATTTCCCCTTCTATTTTTCTGGTTTGACCGATCAATGAAGGAGAAACAAATGATCTTGTTGTAAGATCTATGTGCTAGCACACTCATGGAGGAATACAAAGGTGTTAGGGAAGTGATTTCGTGAGCAAGGAATCACCTTGATAAGCTTGGAGCTTGGAGCATCAATGGAGGACCACCCAAAGCCGAAAATGGAGCTGCAGTTCACTGCCATTGCCGAGCTTGGAGGGAGGCAGAAACATGAAGTGCGAATTTGGTTCATCTTCGCAGCATCCAACTGATCCATGTGAGTCTTTTCCGCACCTCATTTGGTTGTATTCAACTCGTTTTTATGCATGATTTATGATTCTTGGGACTTGATTGAAACTCAACACAAGCGGTACGTGGAGTTGTATCCCGAGTACAAATCATACTACCGTCCATTCGGAATCGGCTATGAAATTTATGTCCGGGTTTCCATCCGATATACCGTGAGAGTTGACACATCTCTCATTTTATTCCAAAGCCACAACATACAACATCTCATAATTCATGCATATTTATCTACTCAAGGGCCACAACATGCATTTCAACATAACAATCATGCAAGCAATACTCAATAAATAATACAAATAAAACAGAAAACGAGCGTGGAAAATACCCTCAGGTCTAACCTTTTTTGCCAACTTTCAGGCTTGCGTTTCACGGACGTCGGAAGGATAAGGCTCCTCAACTTCTACGGTTCACTGGTTTAGCGTCCTAGCTCACTACTTTGCTATTTTGCTTGTTGTTCGGTCTCCGTTCTGCTGCTGTTCGGCCTCTGTTTTGCTGCTCACTGTTCAGGTCACTTGTTTTGACGCTTCAACGGACTGTTCCGAGTGTTTTTTGTGGGTTTTTAGTGTAGTCTTGTGTGATTATTTTAAGGATTACGAATGCAGTTTTTATGTTACTGTTTTGAGGATTTTAGGGACTGTTTTAAGAGGATTTGGCTGCATTTTTGGGGGTGTATTTTCGGTGATGTGTGGGGAGTTTATGGAGGTGGTTTTCAGTGGTGGTTAGGGGCTGTATTGTTCGGGATGTGTTTTGGTTAAGGCAATTAGGGTTCTTTGGTTTGTGATCTTCGGTTATTGAGAGTGAGGGAGAGTTGTGTCAATAAGCTTGGGTGTTTCTTCTGTGTGTTGTGATTTTCGTGTGAGTTGTGTGTATGAGCTAGGAGAGGCTTTTCTTGTATGAATGAGCTAGGGGAATGCATGTCTTGGTTAGGGGTTGTTTATATAGAGAATGGCCGGGGCTTCACCTTGTCTCACAAGGAAGGGATTTGATTTAGTGTTGAGCAAGGAAAGTCAAAGATTGAGGGGGGACAAATTTGGTTTAGATTAGGAAGTCAATATCTTTAGTTTGTTATAATTGATTTTAATTAGGCATGACATCTTTTTAATTTAGTATGTGATTTTGTTTAGTTAGGAAGGAATCTTGTGTAATTGGTGGGTGAATATCTTAATTAAGGAATTAAAATATTTGATTGATTTTAATGTTTATTTTAATTTGGTATGTGATTTTTAGATTTGTTTTGATTTCACCATGTGTTAAATATGTGTTTTAAGTGGGCTTAGGCGTGTGGGCCAAGGCTTGGGCGAATTGGGTTTGATGTGAGGCTAGTAGCAAAACCAGAATTACTGACACCGTTCAAACGCTTCCTCGAACGCGGCACGAACACCCGCAATCTGTTTGGCGTTCGAACTTATACACGAACGCAGTACGAACGAAAACAGTAAACCTTGTTTATTCTGAATTCCCTCTTCCGATGTCCGTTTTCCGTGACCTCCGTGACTTAAAAGGTAGTGTCTCCAAATGAGACTCATCATAGGGACTTAAATGCAAAAATATAGTGCCTACAGTCGCCCCCACTTTGATGGGACTTGTGTAATGTGTAACAGTGACAATCCTATCAAAGTTATGAAATGCATTTTCACTTACCTGGCTCGCCAGCTGCCACTTGACTTACCATGTGTTGAGTTGAGTTGATTTGGTGGTGAGGTGCTGCGACCCCTGGTTCATTCCCGAACCGTGCTCCATTTTTAAAGCGCCATTTTCGGCATCTTTTGTGTGTGTGCTCCATTTTGGAGCGCCATTTCCGGCATTTGCTGTGTGTGTTCCATTTTGGAACGCCATTTTCGGCCTTTGCTGTGTGTGCTCCATTTTGGAACGCCATTTTCGGCATCTGTTGTGGGTGCTCCATTTTTGGAGTGCCATTTTCGGCGTCTGTTGTGAGTGCTCCATTTTGGAGTGCCATTTTCGGCGTCTGTTATGAATGCTCCATTTTGGAGTGCCATTTTCGGCGTCTGCTATGTGTGCTCCATTTTGGGGCGCCATTTTCGGCATCTGTTGTGGTAGCGGTCCATTTCTGAACCGTGCTGTGCGAGAATGTGGCTCATTTTTGAACCGTCATTTGATGAGATGGTCTTTGCCGCTACAAACCTGCGAACACAAAACAAACATTGCATGTATGGGATATGTATGCATGTATGCATGTATATGTATCATATTCTGATGGGTTAGGCCTTCCTTGGTCCATTTCCGAACCGTGCTCCATTTTCAGAGTGCCATTTTCAACGAGATGAGATGATGGTCCATTTCGAACCGTGCTCCATTTTCGGAGTGCCATTTTCGGCGAGATGAGATGATGGTCCATTTCGAACCGTTGCTCCATTTTTAGAGTGCCATTTTCGGCAAGTGATGAGATGATGGTCCATTTCCGAACCGTTGCTGATGAGAGATGGTCCATTTCCGAACCGTTGTTGATGAGAGATAGTCCATTTCCGAACCATTACTGATATGAGAGTGGTTCATTTCCAAACTGTTACTGAAATGATGTGGGCCTCGCCCCCCAGAGTACTATACCCGGCAGAACTAATACTGAACCAATGTGGGCATCGCCCCTAGAATGCCATACCCGGCAGAACTGATACTGAACTGATGTGGGCCTCGCCCCCAAGCTGATATTTATGTGGGCCTCGGCCATAAACTGATATTGATGCGGGCCTCAGCCCTAAACTGATACTGATTCATTTCTGAAACTAACTGTACTGTTGTTGCTTCCGAAGATTCCCTGTGTTCTAAACATCACTTAGTACCAGGGTTGAATGATTTTCTCAAATATACTCTTATTGCAGGTTGGAGGGAGAGACTCAGGCATGTAAACGAAATGAACGTCTTTATTATCATTTAAGAAATGGTTCGAACAGGTAGACTAAATCAATGTCTATATTAAAAATGCAGGATCAAATAAACTAGGAGAAACAACTTCATCATTCGCAGCATTGCCTTCTTTCTTGACCTACTGTTCTTCACTATCATGCCTTATCTCCATGTAAGAAGCTTGGTGGTTAAGGGTTTGGAGGAAAAAGTTTCGAGCAATCCAGAGTTGATCATGTAGGTGGGTGGTGGAACGGAGTGGTAATTTGGTAGGGGGTTCCAATATATGTTGGGTTGTTCTTTCTCTAGGTTGGGTATTTTGTGAGCATCGATGAGGTTTTGGATTTCATGCCTAAGGCGGGTGCATTTGTCAGTTTCGTGGCCTCTCCTCCGATGGAAGTGACAATACAGGCTTAGGTCAAGGTTTGGTGGTATAGGATCTGGAAGTGGTTTAGGCTCTAAGGGTTTTAGGAGTCCTTGTCCCTTCAACTTCTCAAGCACCTTAGATAACGGCTTCCCCAGGTTAGAGAAATGCCGGTTCTTGATGGAAGCAACCTCGGCAGTAGCGGGTTTAGTCTCAGAATGCCCCCTAAAAGTTCTTCTATCCTGGCCATAAAACTTTATTTTCAGCCTTCTTCTTCTTCCTCAATATCCATGACAGTCTCTCTCAACTGTCGGAAATCAGTAATCATGGAGGTCATCCTCCTCAGCTTACCATAAATAGAGGGCTTTGTGCCCTTGATAATCATCTTAATTTGGACTTTCTCTGAAGGCCGAGTCTGCATTTTCAGAAGCTGGCTTCTCCAGCGATCCACATACTCTTTGAAACTTTCCTCTGGCTTCTGTTTAGTGTTCTCCAAATCACGGAGTGACAAGTCAATCTCTAAGTCTGTAACATACTGCTTCAGAAAAGCATCAGCTAGTTCCCTCCAATCTTCTTTAACCTTCTTCTCAAGCTATGATACCAAACCACGGTGCCCCCTCGAGTGACATCCCAAACATCTTTTGGACTTGGCGTTGTGATAGGCTCACTGAACTCATGACTGAGACATATTGCTGCAGATGGACTCTCGGGTCTCCATTCCCATTAAACTTTGCCATGTCGGGCATTTTAAACTGAGCTGGCAGCTGTTCTCCGAAGGTCATTGCCTCATAATCTAACAACTCTTCATGTTTACCCTTCATTTTGCGGGTAACTATTTCAACTTGATCCCGAAGCTTCTGAAATTCTGCTTGAGACCCAATCACTCTGCCTATTGAAAACTCTTCCATGTCATCATCAAAAGTGGGGATATCATCCCCCAACCCGCTCGGAGGCTCCTCACGCCTCATATTCTCATAATTTCCCCCAGCACGGGGCACAGCCATATTTGTCATGGCAGTAGTCAAGGCTTGCAACTGTTCAGTGACCTTGGCGAGACCGTTTTCCAACTGATCCATACGGGATACCTCAATATCTGATTCACTCATGTCTGTTCCCAGTATTTTGGTGAGTCTTCCTTTTTCCCTAACCCAACGGGAATCTATGATGGCTTTCAGAACACAAGGGTTAACATGATGTATGTATGCATGGGGTACATGAGATGCATGTAACATATATAACATACTAAATCAACTAAAATTTTCAAACAAATCGGCCCGTTATCATTTTAGAAGCTTTTGGGCTAAATGTCATAGGAGTGAACTCGTCCTAGTTTAAAAGGCCCAACAAGTTCACATCTCATGGCAAGGAGCCCAACTAAATCCAAATGGTAATGTTCTGAACACAAGCACAAAGTGGCCCATCAACACTTAGAAGCACTTGGCCCAATCGTCATAAAATACGTTTATGTCCCAGTTTAAATGGCCCAACAAGCCCATATCACATGACAAATGGTCCAAATGGATCCAAACGGTGATGTTCCCAAACACAAGCATAAAAGAAAGATAATGCAAACATAAAACAATAATTTTTACAGAATGGCCCATCAACATTTCAGAAGCTTTGGGCCCAATGGTCATAAGGTACGAACTCGCCCCAGTTTAATTGGCCCAGCAAGTCCGCATTTCTGACAATGGTCCAACTGCATCCAAATGAGGATGGTCCACAAGCTCATACTCAAGGAAATAATTGTTACTTTAACCATACAATCCCGGTCTATGGGTGGGTTCGCAGAAGTGTAGACAGAGGCTCTCACCGGCGAAGGATGGCCCACAACTAGGTCTCCCCAATCAAGGGTTCGAGCGACCAAGTGAGCGCACCCTTTTTTATACACTAAGGTACGTGCCAATGAGCTATGGTGTGTGACTGACCGTCAAATGGATTTCCCGTTGTAGATTCCCCAGAGGGAGGGTGGAGTGAGGCTCACTTAAATACCCAAGCCTCTTAGGCTCTAATCGCTTGGTGTCAGGAATAAACAACGAGTCCTCCAAATTAGTCCATCACAATAGGCTACGAGTAGATGGCTATATAGGTGCATTCACAACTTTTCCTTCTAGAAAGGTAGTGAATGAAGGAAGACACCAAACCATTACCTAGCCTCAAAATGCCTTTGATTAAACCCCCATTTTACCCACTATAGACACGGTCAATTAAAAAATAAATCCAAACATTACAAGACAATATTTCGGGGCCGATTCTCTATCCCAGTGGAGTCGCCAGACTGTGGGGACACAGGATCTGGGGCAACGCATGTTGTCCCGGGCTCGCGGCCCGGTCGGGAGTACGGAGTAGCCACGGGGGACTAAACCGGAGAATAATGGAGTCGCCACCCGGTGTCAACCGGGAAAATGAGATTTAAGGCCGTACTCACCCATCGCAAGGAAAGACCTCAAACCGTTGGGTTCGGAATGGTCCCTTACTTATGTCAATTGTAATGAAAGGATTTGCGTAATAATTTAATCAGGCCTAAGTAACACTTATTTCCAAGAGTATCATGCTTCTAAATCCACATGCATGAAATTAATCATCACAACATACAACATCACATGGCAATCTCATGAACATATTCTCAATCATATGATATGGAAAACTAAGAACAACTTAATCATGCTTGGGTACTATCTCATGAATACATCGAATGGATAAATGCAGGAATACAAATAATATGATTGACTACATAATGCAAGAGAGATTACCCAAGAGGCAATTATGCATGAAATATGATGAGACATACTCAGTTCAGTGTGTGCGCGTTCGTGTAGCATTCGTAAACGCGTTCGAATGGTAAACAGAAGGTTCGCGTTCGTGTAGCGTTTGATAACGCATTCGAACGGATCCAGACCTGATGAAACAAAATGCATGAGCGTTCGAGTAGCGTTTGTAAAACGCGTTCGAATGGGAAATAGAAGGTTCGCGTTCATATAGCGTTCGATAACGCGTTTGAACGGGAACATACCTGATGCACAAAATGTGACGCAATACATACATAAAAAAGAAAATAGTGAATTACGAAGCGCGGCGAAGCATCGTGGCGAAGGATTTTAACCTCTTCAATTAGAGGACCTTTCATCGCACTTACTAAGCCCATGCACTTATCTCAATGCATATAAAAATAAAGACAATAACCTTAGACTTCATGTACCCGATTGAACACATCTTACATTCAACCGAATATACGTTAATCGGCGCGGCAAAGCATCATGGTAAATGATTTTAACCTCTTCAATTAGAGGACCTTTCATCGCACTTACTAAGCCCATGCGCTCGATCACATCATGCATACAAGAATAAAGACAATCATATCAAACTTATTATATCCGATTGAACAAAAGAGGGTGCCGTTTACTCAAGCGGTACGTGGAGTTGTATCCCGAGTACAGATCATACTACCATCCATTCGGAATCGGCTATGAAATTTATGTCCGGTTTTCCATCCGATATACCGTGAGAGTTGACACATCTCTCATTTTATTCCAAGCCACAACATACAACATCTCATAATTCATGCATATTTATCTACTCAAGGGCCACAACATGCATTTCAACATAACAATCATGCAAGCAATACTCAATAAATAATACAAATAAAACAGAAAACGAGTGTGGAAAATACCCTCAGGTCTAACCTTTTTTGCCAACTTTCAGGCTTGCGTTTCACGGACGTCGGAAGGGTAAGGCTCCCCAACTTCTCTGGTTCACTGGTTTAGCGTCCTAGCTCACTGTTTTGCTGTTTTACTTGCTGTTCGGTCTCCGTTCTACTGCTGTTCGGCCTCTGTTTTGCTGCTCACTGTTCAGGTCACTTGTTTTGACACTTCAACGGACTGTTCCGAGTGTTTTTTGTGGGTTTTTAGTGTAGTCTTGTGTGATTATTTTAAGAATTATGAATGCAGTTTTTATGTTACTATTTTGAGGATTTTATGGACTGTTTTAAGAGGATTTGGCTGCTGTTTTGGGGGTGTATTTTCGGTGATGTGTGGGGAGTTTATGGAGGTGGTTTTCAGTGGTGGTTAGGGGCTGTATTGTTCGGGATGTGTTTTGGTCAAGGCAATGAGGGTTCTTTGGTTTGTGATCTTCCGTTATTGAGAGTGAGGGAGAGTTGTGTCAATAAGCTTGGGTGTTTCTTCTGTGTGTTGTGATTTTCGTGTGAGTTGTGTGTATGAGCTAGGAGAGGCTTTTCTTGTATGAATGAGCTAGGGGAATGCATGTCTTGGTTAGGGGTTGTTTATATAGAGAATGGCCAGGGCTTCACCTTGTCTCACAAGGAAGGGATTTGATTTAGTGTTGAGCAAGGAAAGTCAAAGATTGAGGGGGGACAAATTTGGTTTAGATTAGGAAGTCAATATCTTTAGTTTGTTATAATTGATTTTAATTAGGCATGACATCTTTTTAATTTAGTATGTGATTTTGTTTAGTTAGGAAGGAATCTTGTGTAATTGGTGGGTGAATATCTTAATTAAGGAATTAAAATATTTGATTGATTTTAATGTTTATTTTAATTTGGTATGTGATTTTTAGATTTGTTTTGATTTCACCATGTGTTAAATATGTGTTTTAAGTGGGCTTGGGCGTGTGGGCCAAGGCTTGGGCGAATTGGGCTTGATGTGAGGCTAGCAGCAAAACCAGAATTACCGACACCGTTCGAACACTTCCTCGAACGCGGCACGAATGCCCGCAATCTGTTTGGCATTCGAACGTATACACGAACGCATCACGAACGAAAACAGTGAACCTTGCTTATTCTGAATTCCCCCTTCTGATGTCCGTTTTCCGTGACCTCCGTGACTTAAAACGTAGTGTCTCCAAATGAGACTCATCATAGGGACTTATATGCAAAAATGCAGTGCCTACACCAGGATTGGATCGGTGGGTGATTGTAAAGCATATTCTCAAGAGAATAAGATGTTATTTACCTGTATATCCTGGAGGGATATGATCCTTAGAAGATATATAAAATCCTGATTTTCAGATGGATGTAGATTATAAGGAATCAACATCCCAATCAGTATTCACCCTAGTTGGTGGAGCCATAATATGGAGGAGTATAATACAATATGGTATGTGAACTCCACCATGAAGGCTGAGTATGTAACAGCTTGTGAAACAGCTAAGGAAGCAGTATGAATCCATAAATTCTTGGAAGATCCGGAAGTTGTTCCAGATATGGATATACCACTCACTCTTTATTATGATAATAGTGGTGCAATGGTAAAATTTCAAAGAACCAAGAAGCCATAAGAGAGAGAAACATATAGAAATAAAAATATCATCTCTTTAGGGAGATAGAACAGATAGCATTCGGCAGATAATCTGGCATATCCTTTACAAAGACTTTTATGGCTAAAGTGTTTAAATGTCACCTAGAGGGTTTAAGATTATGCGATATATCTCATTTGCTCTAGTACAAGTGGGAGATTGTTGGGATATATGCTCAAAAGCATAATGTAATATGTAAACAGAATTATATTTTAAGAAATAAACGATGCGGTTATTCATTTATTAAAATGTTGATTTTAAAGTTGCATATTATAAATTATCATGTATGTCCTTGGATAATAAATGTACTTTCAGATTTAGTGTATAAGTGTTATACACAAGAGGATTTAAATCTAAAATTAGTAATCCTGAATAGTCCGTAGAGAGCAAACGAAGACGGACACTTTGTTTGTGGTTTATCTACAGCTGCGGTCCATTCCATATTGTATGATAACTTTTATCCGGGTTCGTTCATATGGTGACATGGGAATGGAGGCACCTTATATGATGCGATCATATAGGACTGGACCAAGACAGAAATGAATTTCTTTTAATATCTGTTAAACAAAGAAATTCATATCAGTCTAATAGATGATCATATATGACTTGATCTTAATCCTAAGCATTCTACGAACTCATGCATGGCATACTATGTCCTTTGATTTACAAAGGTGAGGTTAGTGAAGCAATCCCGACCAATAGCTACGTATTTTGGGGGCATGGTTTTGTGTGTAGCTGGTGACGTTTTATATAGATATGAAATGCACTCCTTCTTGCGAGAAGTAGATGAGTATCTTCCTTAAGGGTTGACTCGGTACTTGAACGGTTAGAGCGCTCAAGTCTTTCTATTACGAATAGAAAGATTAATATTCATAATAGTTATGAATAAATTATTTATTAGTGAATCAATGTTACTTATTGCACAAAATAATTAGAGGGGTATAACGGACATTATGACCGAACTCTAATTATAAGATACTCGTGGAGGGTCAATCTGCATGCATTGATTATATCGGTGGACGTCGTTGACTTTCAGTATAAAATATATTTGTAGTGACAAGAGTGCATCTTTTAGGTTTTTAGTGGAATAACCTAAAGTTAATAATTTGGAATATTTAATTAAATTGTTTTAATTAATATTTCGAGATTATTGGAGCTCATAACTGTAGGTCCATTTGGTCCCCATGTTAGCTCGTTACACTATAGGAATCTATGGAATAATTGGATAGTCCAATTATGAACTCACTTGAAAAATAATAAATAATTGAGAATTATTTATTGATATAATTATTAATTTGATTAATAATGATATAATGTCACACCTTGAAATTATATATTAAAGTGTTTATTATATAGTTTTTATATTAATGATTATTAGATAATCATTTAATATAGAATTTGATTTTAAATGAAATTTGATTTAATTTAAAATTAAATATATAATTTATATCATGATATAAGTTACATGTTAAGTTTTAATTTCAAAATTGAATGATATTTGATATTATATTTAATTTTTGAAATTAATAATTTTGTTGTGATAAAAATGTCATTGGCCAATACTTATATGTGTGATTATGGTTAGGGTTTATTTTTTAAATGTTTTAAATGTACATTTAATTAACCTAAACCCTACATATAAAAAGGAAGCTTTTATCTTCTCAATCAACTCTAGCCTGCTTTCTCATTTTCCCAATGAGATTGAAAAGGGAGAAAAAAAAAAGAGAAAGCTAAAGAGAAAATTTTCCCAAGAAAATTTTCATATAAAGTGAGTTACCCTGAGCCCACCCTCACATATTTCTGGTGGCAAGATATAACACGGAAGATCAAATAGTAGACCCGATCCATCTCATATTGCTCACGGCGTAGTTCATATCTTTCTCAAGCAACTGACGGCAACCTGGTGCATGGAAGCCGAAAGGCCATAAAGCCATTGATGATTATACACAATCATGGCATATGGTTGTTGTGTATGTAGGTTGTATAGTGTTATTAAACAAAAAATTAACATGGAAATAACAATCAAATCCAGAACACAAAAATAGATCTACACTAACATGCATAAACCCTAAAACTTTGAGAACAAGAAAAATCATGTAAAAATGATGAATGCAGTGGTCCAGGTTGAGAAGATTCTCTGTCCTTAAGAACTTATCAGCCCCGTCTCGGTGCTCTACGGGTTTTGTGAATAATTATCTCCCAGGATAACCTGGATTCCTCTTGTTCAAGGGGCACTCCTTAACAAGGTCATGAACTTGGAAAAAGGATGGAACTCTCTCTTGTAAAAACGAAAATAGTGGGACATTTTTTTCTTGGATGAATTCAGATTTCTTTCTTAACCCTTGAATGAACTTGGATGCCTCCTTATAAAGGCATGGAATGGTGCCTCATGGGCACCCTTTAGGTTGGGGTGCAACCCTCCAAATGGTTATACCCCTCTTATGCATCCCTTGGAGCATAAAGCCATGTTACACTCAATTTGGAGGACTTGGGGTACCATCTAAGGGACATGTTCTCCTCCATCCAAACTATACCATTTGAAGATTTGAAGAATTTACAACAATCCCCCACAATTCTTCAAATATACATGCAGACACTTGAGAGAGTTTCCGTGAACTAAAGCTGCATCGAAATAGGTAGCTTTCGCCTTGAACCTTTCCTAGTGAATGACAATCGGATTTACTTGGCAAACTATTGACCCATAGTCTTGAATTGTTATGTCATTGGTGTAAACGAAGACAATTTCCAACACACAGCTTTACTTTGACCATTTCCCGTTCTACAGTTGTGTTCATTTCGGCCCTGAACAGCGGTCCTGGATTCATCAAGCACTTTAGGGAAATCAGCCTGAAAAATCCCATGGAAGCATTCTCACTTCTTACTTGAAATATGTGATCTACTATGAAGAGGTGATCTGTCTTTACCCCCATTAGTACTCATCGCCTAATATAGTGATCATTAAAAGCCTTAGCTTATCCTAACCTTGACAGACAGCACTCAGCGTCATTATCGGAATGGGAAAGAGTACAAAACTCTTCAGTGCTTGTTTTGAATTGCACAAAGTTTCAGTTGTCCATTTTGAACCTAGATCTTGGGATCTCCAGTCAGCTAGGTTGGGTTTCCATAGTGACAAGTCTTAACTTATAGGCTTCAAGCCCATTCCCATCGATGACTTCTCAACTTGCTCTCTAGGTAAACCTTTAGTTAGTGGATCCGCTAGGTTTTCTTTCGACTTAACATAATCGATCGATATTATGCCACTTGAGAGTAGTTGACATATGGTATTATGTCTCCGATGTATGTGTCGAGACTTACCATTATATATTGTATTTTGGGCTCTCCCAATAGTCGATTGGCTGTTACAATATATGCTTATCGCTGGCACCGATTTGGGCAAACTAGAAATATCCTCCAGGAAGTTTCTAAGCCATTTTGCTTCTTGCGCTATTTTTTCTAACGCTATGAACTCTGATTCCATAGTAGACCGGGCAATACATATTTGCCTTGAGGATTTCCATGACACGGCTGCACTACCAAGTGTGAAAATAAATTCACTCGTAGATTTGGAATCCACTGTATCAGATATCCAGATAGCATCGCTGTATCCTCTAGAACAGTAGGATATCTCTCATAATGTAGCTCATATTTTGAAGTTTCTCTCAGATACCTCAAAACTCTTACTATGGCTTTCCAGTGGTTATGTCATGGATTGCTCGTATATCTGTTAAGCCAGTTCACAACTTGAGAGATATCAAGTCGTGTGCAATTCGTGAGATACATCAGACTTCCGATGATTCTCGAATACTCTAATTGCGATATGCTAGAACTAGCATTCTTTGATAGATGAAGAGTTAGGTCTACAGGGGTTCTAGCCACATTTAGATCCCCTTTGTTATATTTCTCAAGTATCTTCTCAATATAATGAGTTTGAGATAATATATATCCATCTGATGTCCTAGAAATCTTAATTCCTAGGATCACATCAGCTACTCCCAAATCTTTCATATCAAATCTGTTGGATAACATATTTTTGGTAGACTGAATCATTTCATGATTACTACCAATTATCAGCATATCGTCTACACAGAGACACACAATGACATATCCTTTTTGAGTTGATTTGGTGTACACACACTTATCACACTCATTAGTTTTAACCCATTTGACAACATCTCTTTGTCAAATTTCTCATGCCATTGTTTAGGTGCTTGTTTCAATCCGTACATGGATTTTACAAGTTTGCACACCTTCTGTTCTTGTCCAGGAACATTAAACCCTTCTGGTTGTTCCATGTAAATATCTTCATCCAATTCACCATTCAAGAAAGTCGTCTTTACATCCATTTGATGTATTTCAAGACCAAATATAGCTGCTATGGCTATGAGCATTCTTATAGATGTGATAAGAGTCACTGGTGAATAGGTGTCAAAGTAATCAAGGTCTTCCTTTTATCTATAACCTTTTATGACAAGCCTAGCCTTGTACTTATCTATTGATCCATCCGGCTTCATCTTTCGTTTAAATATCCATTTGTAGCCCAGTGGCTTACAACCCGGAGGAATATCAACCAACTCCCAAGTATGGTTCTGTAGGATGGAATCGATCTCACTATTGATAGCCTCTTTCCACAAAGGTGCCTCAAGTGAAGACATTGCTTCTTTATAGCTTTGAGGCTTATTTTCTAACAAGTATGTCAGAAAATCGAGACCAAACGACTTAGACGTTCTAGCTCTTTTGCTACGTCTAGGTTCGATTGTCTCAATGTTTGAGCGTTGATCTGACTCTCGGTCAACCTGATCACTGTCTTTGACAGTATCAATCGTTCTTTTGAGAGACTCTATTCTTTGTCTTTCCTTACAAAGAAATGTCTCTTCAAAAAATATCGCATTCCTTGACTCAATTATCATATTCGGATTGCTGTCAGGAATCTCAGACTTGTGTACCAAGAATCGATACGCACTACTGTTGCGAGCATATCCAATGAATATACAATCAACAGTTTTGGGTCATATTCTAACATTCTTAAGTTTAGGAACCATCACTTTGGCAAGACACCCCCACACTTTAAGGTATTTGTAGGAAGGTACGTGACCTTTCCACAACTCATATGGTGTCTTGTCTAATCTCATGTGATGAAGCTTGTTTAAAACGTAGTTCGCGGAAAGCAAAGCTTCCCCCACAAGTTCTGGGGTAAACCAGAACTTGTCAACATGGCGTTCATCATTTCCTTCAACTTTCGATTTTTGCACTCAGCAATCCCGTTTTGTTGAGGCGAATAAGGAGTAGTGGTTTCGTGAATAATTCCATGAACGAAATAATATTCACCGAATGGTGACATATTCACCACCTCTATCACTCTTGATTCTCTTGATTTTCTTGCCAAGTTGATTTTCAACTTCGTTCTTATAGTGTACAAAGCTCTCAATAGCTTCATCTTTGCTCCTCAGCAAATACACATAACATAATCTTGTGCTATCATTCGATAAAAGTGACAAAGTACTTTTTACCACCTCTTGTTTACATAATATTCATATCACACACATCAGTGTGTACAAGTTCTAAAGGTTCAGAACTTCGTTCTATGGAATGAAATGATGTTCTATGCATTTTTGCTTCAACACATGCCTCACACTTATGTTGGCTATCAATTGCAAACTTAGGTATAAGGTCCATATTAATTAATTTACGTATTGTATCATAATTAACATGTCCTAACCTACCATGCTATACATTTTGTGACTCAATAATATAAGCAGAAGTTGTAGCTTTATTAATAGCACTGTGTCGATCGACAGTCATTACATTGAATTTGAAAAGGCCCTCAGTGAGGTATCTTTTTCCTACATATACATCATTTTTTGTCAATACAAATTTATCAGAAACAAATACAAGCTTAAAACCAGCCTTGCTAAGGAGAGAGCCCGAGACCAAATTCTTCCGAATATCTGAAACATGCAATACATTCTTCAATGTAAACTCCTTTCCGGATGTCATCTTCAGAACTACTGTGCCTTGTCCAACCACTCTGGAGGTAGACGAGTTTCATATTGTCAGATGATCGCCGCCATCGACCTTCTGATATTAGGAAAACATCTTACTATCTGCACATATATGACGAGTAGCCCCAGTGTCTACCCACTATTCTCTCAGATTCCCAACCAAGTTGGCTTCAGTTACCACTGCTGATAGGTTCATCTCTGAGATCTCATCAGTCAGCTGCTCACCTTCAGTGACATGGGCCTCATTTTTCTTTTTCTTGCCCTTGTCCTGAGACTTTTTATTTCTGCAGTCCTTTGCCATGTGACCGCTCTTTCCATAGTTGTAGCACTTCCCCTTGAACTTCTTGTTAGCTTGGGAAGAATCAGCTCCACTGTTCTTTCTCTTCTTGCTACCCTTCACACCCTCGACGATGTTGGCCTTAGACTCCATAGTCTTGTAGCTGGCCTTCTCGGACTTCATGTTGTCCTCTTCGATCCTCAATCGAACTCCAAGGTCTTCAAGGCTCATCTGCTTCTTCTTGTGTTTCAGATAGCTCCTGAAGTCCTTCCATGATGGAGGCAACTTTTCAATTATGGTGGCAACTTGAAACGTCTCACAGAGTTTCATTCATTCATCCAGTATTTCATGAATGATCAATTGCAGTTCACCCAACTGAGACATCACTGTTCTTGAATCAACCATCTTGTAGTCCAGGAACCTACCCACGATAAATTTCTTTTGACCGACATCCTCTGTTTTGTATTTTTTCTTGAGAGATTCCCAGAGAATCTTCGCAGAAGTCATGTCTTGGTACACATTGTACATGGTATTGTCAAGTCCACCCAAAAGGTAGTTCTTGCACAGGAAGTCTCCAGACAACCATGTCTGTTCTCGTAGTTCCTTGGCTGTTTCCGATTCACCCTCCACAGGACCTGGAGGATCTTTGAGGAAGTTAGCCAACTGAAGAGTTGTCATGTAGAACAGAAAATTTGCGTTTGAAGACGCGTTCGAACATTCTTAGGCAAAAGGCTTGCGTTCGAGTAGCGTTTGAAGACGCGTTCGAACGTTCTTACGAAATTTTAGATTTTAGCCTTTGCGTTCATCGGGCGTTCGAACGCCCTACGTATTTTTCATGCACATACTTTATTTTTCAAGAAAATTTTCATATCTAAACATGTGAATTACTATCTAACAACACTAATTGATAAGTTCTTTAGATTGTAGGTTGTATAATGTTATTAAACAGAAAATTAACATACAAATAACAATAAAGTCCAGAACACAAAAGTAGATCTACACTAACATGCATAAACCCTAAAACTTTGAGAACAATAAAAACCTTGTAAAAATGATGAATGGAGTGGTCCAGGTCGAGAAGATTCTCTGTCCTTAAGAACTTATCAGCCCCGTCTTGGTGCTCTACGGGTTTGTGGCTAATGTTCTTCTAGGATAACCCAAATTCCTATTGTTCAAGGGGCACTCCTTAACAAGATCACGAACTTGGAAAAATGAGGGAACTCTCTGTTGTAAAAACGAAAATAGTGAGACACTTTTATCTTGGATGAATTCAGATTTCTTTCTTAATCCTTGAATGAACTTGGACGCCTCCTTATAAAGGCATGGAAGGGTGGCACCCTTTGGGTTGGGGTGCAACCCTCCAAAGGGTTATACCCCTTCTATGCATCCCTTGGAGCATAAAGCCATGTTACACTCAATTTGGAGGACACGTCCCTATGGGGTACCATCCAAGGGACATGTTCTCATCCATCCAAACTATACCATTTGAAGAATTTGAAGAATTTACAACAGTTTACACATGTGATTTGATGTTACAAACTTGGCTGACATGCTGTTGATGTGTGCGCATGATGATGATCAATATATATTGATCAACACAGTAAGTGGCGCAAGCCACATGATCCAAGTGGAATGGGTTATTGTAGCAACAAACAAAATTGAAACACCTTCATCAATATTGATCACGTGCGCATGATGTGGTGCTGAACAAAAGAGCAAATTTCTCTCTGAAAGTTGAACAGTCACATGATGCTTTTGATTCATCCAGTAATATACGAGAATAATACAAGAAATTGTTGGGGTTAATCATGAATGGTACATGATGCTTTTGATTCATCCAGTAATACATGAGAATAATACAAGCAATTGTTGGGGTTGATCATGTACGCCGCGTGTGATTGATGATGATGGAGGAAATTGAACTGTTCATTTTCTGGGTTGCGATTCAAGAGTTATTTGGTTCGGATTTGGATTTTTGGGACAAAAATTTTGGATCAAGATGAGAAGAGCAGAAAATTTTTTCAAGGTCGATCCCGGATGCCTAAGCCACTTCCGCTGCGTGAGGGAAAACGTTCCCTATAGATTAGCCTCATCAAGGCATCATAATTACGATATTGGACAGACTATAGGTCTGCTCGAGACAAGTTTCTTAGAATAGGTCAATTCACTAATGTGTTCAATCACCAATATTTATTATAGA
Source organism: Zanthoxylum bungeanum (assembly GCA_019454045.1). Classification (NCBI taxonomy): domain Eukaryota; kingdom Viridiplantae; phylum Streptophyta; class Magnoliopsida; order Sapindales; family Rutaceae; genus Zanthoxylum; species Zanthoxylum bungeanum. The sequence goes on along the minus strand of SKCR01006916.1, from coordinate 59,625 downwards.
GGAAGGGTCCTCATTGGATCAGTTGATGGGGTTGATTTGGTTGTACTACCAAGATTATTATTACGCTTGTTATTACAAGTTTGAAATCTTGCTAAGTGTAAGAAGAGGGAAGAGTGTCTTAGATCGGGTCTTTACTCGGTGTTTGCTTCGATGTGAGTAAAATAAAACAAGTACAAAATGAGAGCAGAAAAATAAAGTTCATTCATTTAGTTACATTTTTGTCCCCCTCGGGATTCTCCACGGAGTGGATGTCAATTACATTAGAAGGGTTAGGAACATCTTCGAGCATAGCATGAGTTGGGGCAGTGACAGCAGCGACAGAGGTTGAGGCACCAGGATCGGGGATTGAAGTACTAGTAGGAGTAGCAGCAGCAAATGAAGGTTCGGGGACATCATTAGTAGGAAGGGGCAGTGTAGCCAAGAAGGATGGATCATGAACCACTTCGGTCTTCTCGTGGCCTTTATGTGATAAGTCCATCCAAAGGTTTCCTCTCACTTATAAACACTTAGGACCCGGTGAAACACACTCAGGTCTAGGTCGTGATAGGTATCGACAATAAGCTCAAGGGACTGCTATAACCTTTCAATAAAGGTATTAATATTTGCTTCTTCGATGCAGTCGATAAGGTGGGCCTGCAAGACATATAGTTCAGCTATTGTTTGGGCCATCTCGCTCTTGATTTTTTTTATGTTGCACCTCGGCCATGGTGGTTTTGTTCTGCAGCAGCTTCAGATCTAAGGTCTGAGTAGCAGTCTTGACCCTGACATCATCTCTCTCCCCCTTTGTGACCTCGATGGCCTTGCGAAATGAGTCATTTTCAGCCCTGGCCTCCTCGTGCTTTTTGTTGAGCTCATTCTCCTTTTTGGTCAGCTTATGCTACAGTCGTTGGGCCTGACCTCCTTATGCTATGGTGCTAGTCAGCACATCCATGTTGGTGGCTAGCAAGTAGGCCATATGCATATATGATAGATCAAATTAGTTCACGAAATAAAATGTTAAACATAAGAAATTAAGTTAAGGGTCATTACTTTATGTTGGAGGCGGCCCATATTTTTGATGACCTCATCGAGGATATGTCTTCATAGGCACAGGCCTGGGGGAGTCTCAAATGTTCGGCCATATAGTTGAAGGTCAGGACGAGATGACCATTTTTCTCTCTTACATGCTCGAAGAGATCTTTGATCCCCAGGATATCAGTCACTGTTTTTTATAAGGCGGGGACCATTGGGGCTTTACCATAGGATTTTTTATCTGAGTTGGAGGCGTGGTTTCCTTTAGGGTGGACTCGATAGCCTCATTGCTGACCTGGTGAACCAGTCATTTTAATTATTTTGGGGCTGATGGTGGCATATTGATAGTTCGGGTCGAAGGAGTTTGGGTTTGCTTTGTTTTTCTTTTTGTGGAGGTATCAGTGTAGTGAGCTGGAGTCGGGTGTCACTTGGCCCGCTCTAGGCTAGGCATTTGACTGCCTGCGCAATTTGGAAGAGACTGACCTTTTTCTCAGACATTACTGCATCAAGAAAAAATAAAGGTTAGAAGCAATAAACACATGATCAGGTTAGATAAAAACAAAGAACAAGAATACAATAAAGTAAGCAAACAAGAAGTCAGTTAGTCAGTATCTACCGGGCTATTTGCTAGGTTATGGAGGGGTGCCCCGTACAAGGCCCGCATCGACGAATGAGAAATTGTTGACTATGTCCCGATAGTGGCCCGCGTACCAAGATGCCAATTGCGCCCTCGCTCCGATCACCCCTATAAGCTATAAATGGTACAAGATTGTTATTAAGGTAAGACTGAGAAATCTAAGTAGAAAGAGAGAGGGTAAGAAAGTCAGGTCGTTACCTCCAATCCTAAATACAGTCGGGACAATGTTCTCCTCATCGTCGTAGATCTATCGCTGACCCCATGGCTCCCCGACCCAAAACCACTTATCTTTGAAATTTTTGTTAGTGGCTGGGAGATTAATGATCAAAGGTTTGCATTTGGCGTATGTGGAAAGGTAGTGCCAACACTTATACTCCTTAGGGTTGGCATTCAATCGATAGAGCCTCTTTAAATCTTTAACTGACGGCTTGATCAGGCTAGTCCAACTCCAAATTACATAGAGCCCGACGAGCACTCTCGACCAGTTAATGTTTAGTTGGCATAGGGCAAGTTTATCGCTGCCAGCATCTTGGCAAAATACCCTTAGATAGGTAGACGTAAGCCCATATTGAAGAATATAGTGCAAAGATCTACCTGATCGTCATTTGGTCGGTTTGCATTATCATATTCTTAAGGAACTTACAAGCTAATCATGTGGGATGCTGAATCTCTCCTACAACTGGTCTAATTCGACATAGGTCGTTGTAGAAGGCTTGTCCATATATAAGCTTTCAAAATCCATGGGAGGATGCGATGGGTCAAGATAAGGTCGTCTAACAAAAAAGGATTGGTTTTCTTCTTCAAAAAGGATCGGCGTAGTGTTAAGAGATGAACATTGTGATCTCGAGCCTTCTACAATAATTAGGTCGGTTGGTTGTTACGATGGTGCCTCGGTTGGAATAACTGCAGTTGAGGTTGAGGAAGAGCCTTCGGATTCAATAATTTCTAGAAAGGAGTGACCTGAGGAAGAAAGTTTGTCGAAGTTAATTTGGCATACTCTAAAGTTATATAGGTCTATTTTAATTGCTAAGGTATATGTTGTCTTCTTTATCGAGTAGTTGACCCTAGAAAGCTCTAAATTCCCTAGCAATTGTGAAATTAAGTTTTTGCATAAGCATGAGCACAGCCAAAAACTTGAATCGGCCTATTTATATGAATCTAAACCTACCATAAACCCATAAATACATGCATATAGTAGTGAAACAAGATCCCATAAATAAAGCAAAAACACCAAAAAAACCTAGAAAAGCATGACTAATCCACAATAAACTCATAAATAACTCAGAAACATGCCATATTCATTATTCAAAGCATATGTTCATCATGCATAAGTTGTAGAATATAAAGCATATTCAAAATGAGAAAGTAAATGGGGTCAATAGAAACTTACTTGGAGGTGAAGATCGAAGGTTGGAATTGTTGGAAGAGTTCGAAGGTTACTGAGAGAATATGATTTGGAGAGTTGTTTTTTTGTAAGACATGGAGAAGTAAAAGTTACAAAAAAAAAAGAAGCAAAAGTGGCCTTTATATAGGCAACTCGAGCTAATCATGACCGTTGATTTGAAATTAGGGCAATGGATGGACGATACTGTTGGAGTTGGTGCTTGGAGTGTTAATCTGAATTGTACATTTTATTATTTATTAATAAAATAACTACATTTTCATTTCATACCTTATTAATGGTATTGTTATTATGCGTATTAGATTGATATATAGGTATGCTAAGAATGATGTCGAACTTAGAATAGTCTTGTAGTAATACTGGACACTAGGTTGTCCGACATTGGGATAGTATTACTATTATAAACTATTCTTAAAGTAAATATTCATAGTCGTTGGTTTTGAAATATGGTCGAATTCCTATAACCTAGAAGACTAGCACATATCGTATATTGGAATTGTAGTTCCAATGGTTTAACCCGATGTACCATGAGTTTTGGAAACTCGTATAGACGTGTGTGTATTGGTTGGATCGAATACAGAAGAACTCACAGGTGATTCCTAATAGTTGGAAGTACACATCACCGTCAATAGGAATCTCCTCAAGTCGAGTAGAATATGTAATCCTTTGACTATAGGATAATATTGATTTTATGTGACATCCTTCACACTTTGATGCCATGTATGTCAGAAATATTTCATGGTATAGCCTCTAAATGTTCGTTGGGTATGGACCGATGCATTTAGTAATCAAAGGGGTTTAGGTATCCATGCGAGTAAAGTCACGATTCTTAAAGCTTTGGCCAAAGTCGATCACCTAGGGTGGATCGCATCAGTTATGAAAAATCGTAGACATATCGACATGAGATGTGCGCTTCAGAAACTTGATGGTGTATTCTATGTTTCTTAAGCACAACTCGGATAGCCTACGATAGAGGGATTGTTAAAACATTTATGATGACCTCGACTTGTATAGTTCATAAAGGTCGTTCGTGTTCTTCGCAAATTCAGAGGTGGCCGAATTACATACATATTAGCTAGGCTTATATGACGAACGTGTCTGAACTTAGAGAGTCCCAATATGAAGTGTACTCGTTGAGCACTTGGGTAGCCGATTAATTTTGATAAAAGATAATATTCAATATTATAATTATCAACTATGATAATCAAGTGTTATTGGATAATATTGATTATTTACTTTGACCTAATTGGATTAATTGGATTAATTCAATAATTGCACAAGGGCTTAATTGTAAATAATAATTATCTCTATCATTTGAGGTATTATGGTAATTGTAAGTATGTAATAATATGTGATTTTGGCTTGATTTAATTGGATTAAATCAAAGTGGCAAACATTTAACTAATCCATTTCCTAATCCTTGTCTTGATTTAATCAGATTAAATCAAAGTGGTAGACAATGGAGATTAGTCATACCTAATTATACATATTTGGACAAATTGCATTAAATCCACATAAAAGTTGATTACAACTTTTATTAATTAAAAATTGCCTAAGTTTTGTTATAAATAGTAAGATTTAGGAAGGTTTTAATTAAGAAAAGACAAATCTTGAGAAAGCTAAATACAAGCAAATTCTTAGAGATATTAGCCAAAGTTAGAGAAGTGTTTAGAGAAGCTTGTGAGGTCTCTACAACATTTCATCTATGAGAATTTAAGATTTGATCTTGAAGTGAAGGTTGCTAGCAATGGAATCAAGATTGGATCTTGGAGTGAAGCTTGCAAACCTTGGAAATTCTCCAACCATTTCAACAAAGAGAAGGAGATTGGATCTTTGCATCAAGCTTGCTAGGTAAGTTTGAACTTCTCTTAAGTTATGAATTATGTATTGGATGCATGATCACATAGCTTAATATTGAAATAAAGCTAATAAATTATGTTAGGATGCTTTAGAAGTATAAACACAATATGCTTGGTAATTGGGTCAAAATATTTATGTTAGACATAGACATAAAATTATAGTTTGGAACTTTAGATTAAAGCTTAGAGCTATGGCTACCATTCTAGAATCACTTGACCACCTTTGGGTGATCTAGAATTGTTCATGAGTCATTTCATTGTGGGATTCTATTTTGGGTTGTATTTTGATTACAAGAAATGCATATATATATATATATATATATATATTTAGAATTTATATATGTTTAATTCATAATATGTGTTGTGGTTAGTTTTGAAATTAAAAATATTTGGGTGATTTTAAAAATGTTTAAGTTTTTAGAAAATTGAGAAAAAAATGGCATCGGTCCGAGAGCGCTGCAGCTTATTGCGCTGCAACGCAGCGCAAGCTGTTTGCTTGTGCATGCATGTGCAGGCAAGCAAGATGTGCATGCATACCAGCCAGCTTGCTTGCGCAAGCAATAAGTGCGCAGGGCTCGATTTGGTTTTTCCAGATTCTGATTTATCTCCGAGTTTTTTTTTTCTGAACACTTGTAATGGAATATTATATTTCATTAAAATTTTTAAAAATATACTCATGCTTGATATCCATGAGTTAGACCCATTTCCGCTGTATGGGGCTAATCGGCGTAAACACACACGTATAACGCAAGTGCATGTATCGTTCAAGTAGTATAAAAATATCGATCCCACGAGGACTTAATTCCTACTGTTGTTATTAATTATTGATACTATTTATTTATAAGTATCTAACTATAGGGAGAATGGAATTGATTGCTTTTGGTTGGTTGAATGTGGTTTTGCAAAATAAAATAAAAACAGACTCAAAAGAAAATACTAAGGAAAATAAAAGAAAAGACTCAAGGATCTAGGGTCGTGACTCCACACAATATTATTATAAAGATGAATTGATTCTCTTATATATGTGTAATAAATTAATTTGCTAACCTGGAACACGAAAATGTGCAAAAGCCTCTGTCGATGGTCAGACGCAAATACCCAGTATAACCCAATTAAAGGGTTATCTATCCTCAAGGAAGATCGTGGGCTATAGAATCTAAGGCTGAAACCTAAAATCCCTATGTCTAGTTCATTTTAAGTTTACCATATCAATCTTATTGGTGATCAGACAACAAGAAGCATTAGCTTAAGACTCAATAAACAAACTAAAGAATTACCCATAAAAAGAAAATCAATTATTAAGTGTGGATATTGTGTTTCATCACTTCCCTATAATAAAAATAAAATGTTGGGGATAAAGGATCCACATTTAATATTTCTTATCTAGGAATCTCACTTATTATAAAATATAATTATTTTTATTCTGCTTTCTCAGGAATTAATAATGTTAAACATTTAAAACCAGCCATATAGGCGGTAATCCATTTAGTCCAATTACACCAGCCATATAGGCGGTAATTATCTGTCACATAAAGACCAGCCATATAGGTAGTAAAGTAATTTATATTTAGACCGACCATATAGGCGGTAATAAAGTCTGACATTAATTAATTCGGTTAAATTATAATTTATAAATTATAATTAAGTGAGATTTACCTAGAGAATTATATTAAAGGTTTCACCTTTTACCCCAGCGGAAATTTAACTACAAAACATAAAGTAAATAAATAAAAAACTATAATAAAAACTAAAAATAAAAATACATAATTTTATTATTACAAAACTAGATGCTTCCTATGAAATCAGGGAAAAAATCCCAAGGAAAGCACACGAAATGAAGTGAAACCGAACTGAATTTATAGACTTTTTCTGGAACCGGCGTCGCGACGCCAGCACCCGGTTTTGGTCCACGCGTGTTCTGTCGGCAGAATCTGGTGATGACACGTGTCACGCGGTGAAGGTGGTGCAATGAGAAGACGACACGTGGCACATGGTGATTGGCTGAGCTTTCGGTCCAATGAAAAGTTGACACGTGGCACGCGCTTAGGATCAGTCAAATGAGAGGTCGACATGTGGCAACATGTGATTTGTCCAATATTCGGTCCAATGAGAGATTTACACGTGGCACGCGCTTGCTTTGGTCCAATGAGATTTCAACACGTGGCAGCCGGTGCATTTTAGCAGATCTTCTGCGATGATGACACGTGGCATGGCGCACGTTAGCAAGGTCGGCGCACTTTAGGCGTCGCGAAGCGTAGGGTCGTTGCATCGCGACGCGTAAAAATTACAAAATTGCCCTTTTTGCCAATTTTCACTGTTTTGCTCCAAATTACCTCCAGAATGTCCTGAAACTTTATTTATCTACAAAATAACACAAAACACATCAAAATATTCACAAAACTCAAGAAACTATACAAAATATTATGTTAAATGAGTGGGAAATTGTGATAGATTTACCACTCATCACACCCCCAAGCCTAAAATTTTGCTAGTCCTCGAGCAAAACAAAAATAAAATAACAAAAATAAAATTAACTAAGCCACTTTCGTAGGGATCACGATTGCATTTAGCATATGCAACAAGCCTTTAAACCCCTAGGTGTCCCAAGTGGACGAGTTGTAGTCTCGTGAGGGTTTACAGCAATGATACCCACAAATATTTTACAAAAGTAAAAAGAAAGTAAAACTAATGCACACAAAAGCAAAAAGACAAGAGAAAAGAGAATAAAGATGTTAGTGACTAATCAGGTGAAACTTCTACTCCAAGTTACTAGTTGTTTTGTTTCTTTCTAAATTACCGAATAAGTAAATTCTCATATTATTTTTACCATTCTCCATATACACAGCCAACAAAATATTAAACAACTCATTTTTGCCCACAACAGTCATAAGTGTAGTTGATAAGAGAGTAATATTTTTGTCCTGAAGTTTTATCAGAATTCACATCTTTTTGCAGCAATGGAATAAATTTTTACACCATCTATGTAACGAGCTTTGGGCCGGTGGCTCCTAAACCAGTTGGCTTTAGGGCACCAGATGTTAAGACACCCCTACGGACTTAATTACTCAGACTTCAGATATATATATATATATTTGCAGCATCTTTGATCCATGTAATGAGCTTTGGGCCAGTGACTCCCAAACCAGTTAGTTTTAGGGCACTAGGTGTTAAAACACCCTTACAGACTTAATAACTCGGATCTCAGACTTTTTTTTTACTCCATTGTTTTTTGAGATGCTTCCTCCAATTAAACTAGAGCACTGAATATTACAAACTTTTCAATTTTAACTCATGTCCGTATGTTACTATGCATGTTGATAATACCTGCCAACTGAGCATATGAAGATCCATTTTAGTCCGTTTTATGGAGAATTTACAAATTAAATAATTCAAAAGGAAATAAACAAAAATTAACTTGTTCCGAAATAGGTTTGAGATACGTCTCAGGAGTGGAAACTTCTTACTCAACTATCTCTTACCAATTTTCACCTTTTTAGTCAAAATAAAAACACAAAAACACAAATATTTTTATAATTTTTGAATATTTTCAATTTTTTTTGTATTTTTCGAAAAATTTAGGACTAAAAATAAAAACAAAACACAACTAAAAAGAAGATGCTAATCAACTAATTCCCTCCCCCAAACCTAAATGAGACATTGTCCCCAATGTCTTAAACAGTAGAATAAGAGTTTAGAAGATATTACCTGGTTAGCTGAAATTCTACAGGTAATTAAGGTTAAGATCCAGATTAATCTGACGCCTCTTACCACGATCGTCCTCGGACCAATTTATCTTTGAAATGATAGGGTCAACTTGTGGTTCATAGGCTAAGAGTTGGTCAATTAGATCCGGAGCAGTTCTGGCATTATAGAGGAGTTCTTTCATAGGTTTTGACACGAACCCATTTCTTCGAGCATCATCAAGAAACATACAAAGAAAATCATAAAATCCATCAACGTTAAACAGCCCAAGCGGTTTCTGGTGTATGTTCAGGTTCGCCCAAGATAGCACTATAAAAATTTCCTCCAATGTGCCCAAGCCACCTGGCAAAACGATAAAAGCATCAGCACGGTTAATCATGTCCACTAGTCGCTCGGACATACCTGGCACGATCAGTTCATCTCTGTTTGATGATCCAATAAGATTTGCCTCTGCCAAGGGTTTTGGGATGATTCCCAGAATTGGACTGCCTCATTCCTGTACAGCTTTTGAAACGATCCCCATTAATCCAAGATTGCCTCCGCCGTATATTAAGTGCATATTCCTTGCAGCTAAGACTCTACCCAATTCATGTGCTGCCTCTACGTATTGTGGTTTAGTACCAACACTACTACCGCAAAACACACAGATGTTTTCAACTCGTCTTCTTGAAGTGGCTTCCATTTTTTATGTATTTCTTTCTCAAATCAGGATGCCTTCCAAAGTGCAATGACGGGCTGATTTTATAGTACCTAAAAGGGTGAGTAATAATAGCACTAGTATCTTCCATAGGACGTTTGTTAGCTAAACAATAAAAGAAATCTTGAAAGGTCAAAAAGTCTGGATCCTGTCTACGAAAATAAAGATAATTACAACAGAAAAGAAAATCAAAGCAATAATTAAGGCAACGAAATTATGTACGCAATACGCCACTCGCTTAGTATAAATTCATTAGGATGCGTCTCAAGAATCCATTCCTTACTCAGCCATCGCTAATGAATTAGCTTTCATCTTTGCCAAACACCATTCCTTCTATCTTAAAATGCTCCGTTTGTGCTTTTCCCTACAAAAATAACACACCAAATTAAAAAATTCTACAACATGTATACACAAAATATAAAACAGAAATTACAACAAATTACATGAGTTGCCTCCCTGGTAGCGCTAAATTTTTCGTCTTCAGCCAGACGTGACTGAAATCCATCTGTCAATGAGGTTTCAGCGTCGTTTTGGATGTCCGATTAAAGACAATCCCATGAGCGTTGCTTTTGAAGGGTCTCTTCCAACGGTAAAGTGGCAAAAAGAATTTTGTCCCATTCAGTGCTTGTGCCACCTTTTTATTCTTTGTCGCTCTATTGGTTCCTGAAAAGAAAGAAAGAAAATCAGGAGGTCTCGTATGGTGCTTGACTTGGAATGGAAGTTCCATTCTGTCAAGCTTCTGGGCAATTTCTTTAATTTGTACTCCCCAAAATAGTGATGTTTCGCCTGAATGCTCTGGATCTTCAATAAGGTTAGATATTTGCTACTCCATTTGCTCTGCTTCTTGCTCCACCTTTTCTTCACAGATATATTTTAGGATTTCCGCATTCAATTCTTCATCTGTCATCTATGAAATGCATGCTTCAAAATTGTTAACCTAAGGACGTAAAGAAATGTCAGATTTTAGGTCTTCATCCTCTGATATGGGTGAAATGATTGGCTCAGGTAGATCTTCTTCAAACATTTGTGCAATGGATGCTCCAAGATCTTCATTTTGAGGATACATAATTCCATCCTCAAGTGTTGATGCAGTTGGTACCAACAGCTCAGTTTCATCATCATGAGAGTCATAATAATAAAATCAAATCGAGACTTTGCCGGTTCGGGCTCCTGAACTGATACCTCTGGTTGTTGATATTGCTCAGCCTCCTCCTCTGTTAAAGTGTCATTGTGAAATGATTGATACTTGAAGGCTTCATCAGTGTCATCTGAAAATGGTCCATGAGGTATGTAGCTCTGATTTTCTGTTAATTGTCTCGTCTGATCTGTTAATCTCTGAATGAATTCTGATTGTCTCTGAATACTTTCAAATTGATTCTGGCATGTTTCAAGCATTGTATCCAACTTTTCGTCTTGTTTCTTGAACCAATCTTTAAGCATGTCAACCATCTGATCTTCCTATGATGGTTCTAGTTCTTGATGGAAATTGAAAGTAGATGGTGGATAAGATGGAAAATGTGATGGTTCTTCGTACCATGAAGGATTTTGATAGCTCTGCCACCCTGGATTATAGTTGTACTCGCAATGATCTCTCGGGTGGTTACCATTACATATGTCACATCTCCCCATTGCGTTCTGTTGAGAAAATGTAGTATTGCTTGATCCTGGCATCCAGTGACAGTCATTGGGCTGGACAACAGGCCTCAGAAAACTGAACTGTTGCTCCCAGATGTGGGGTGTATCTTCTTGTAAATCACATAATCTTTCAATCTCCCAGTAGTGTTCCATTTTTTTAATCACCTGAAAACAAAAGAAAGATATACAAATTACAGATAAAAATAAAGAAAATTAGATACAAGTAAATTAGATAGCTTCAAAATTAACAACTCAAGAAAAATAAGTCCCCGGCAACGGCGCCAAAAATTGACCAGCGTAAACACACACGTATAACGCAAGCGCACATATCGTTCAAGTAGTATAAAAATATCGATCCCACGAGGACTTAATTCCTACTGTTGTTATTAATTATTGATACTATTTACTTACAAGTATCTAACTATAGGGAGAAGGGAATTGATTGCTTTTGGTTGGTTGAATGTGGTTTTGCAAAATAAAATAAAAACAGACTCAAAAGAAAATACTAAGGAAAATAAAAGAAAAGACTCAAGGATCTAGGGTCGTGACTCCACACAATATTATTATAAAGATGAATTGATTCTCTTATCTGTGTGTAATAAATTAATTTGCTAACCTGGAACACGAAAATATGCAAAAGCCTCTGTCGATGGTCAGACGCAAATACCCAGTATAACCCAATTGAACCATATATCTATGTCAACCAAATTACCTGGATTCATTAAGATTAAGTTCCAATTGTGGCTACCCCTGCCCGACAGGTATATGTCTATCATGTAAGGAAATCTATTAAAGGGTTATCTATCCTCAAGGAATATCGTGGGCTATTGAATCTAAGGCTGAAACCTAAAATCTATATGTCTAGTTCATTTTAAGTTTACTATATCAATCTTATTGGTGATCAGACAACAAGAAGCATTAAGCTTAAGACTCAATAAACAAACTAAAGAATTACCCATAAAAAGAAAATCAATTATAAAGTGTGGATATTGTGTTTCATCACTTCCCTATAATAAAAATAAAATGTTGGGGTTAGAGAATCCACATTTAATATTTCTTATCTAGGAATCTCATTTATTATAAAATATAAATTATTTTCTGTTCTGCTTTCTCAGGAATTAATAATGTTAAACATTTAAAACCAGCCATATATGCGGTAATCCATTTAGTCCAATTACACAAGCCATATAGGCGGTAATTATCTGTCACATAAAGACCAGCCATATAGGCGGTAAAATAATTTATATTTAGACCGACCATATAGGCGGTAGTAAAGTCTGACATTAATTAATCCGGTTAAATTATAATTTATAAATTATAGTTAAGTGAGATTTACCTAGATAATTATATTAAAGGTTTCACCTTTTACCCCAGCGGAAATTTAACTACAAAACATAATAAATAAAAAGCTGTAATAAAAACTAAAAATAAAAATACATAATTTTATTATTACAAAACTAGATGCTTCTATGAAATCAGGGAAAAAATCCCAAGGAAAGCACACGAAATGAAGTGAAACCGAACTGAATTTATAGACTTTTTCTGGAACCGGCGTCGCGACATGTAGGGTCTTGGCGTCGCGACGCCAGCACACGATTTTGGTCCACATGTGTTCTGTCGGCAGAATCTGGTGATGACACGTGTCACGCGGTGAAGGTGGTGCAATGAGAAGACGACACGTGGCACACGGTGATTGGCTGAGCTTTCGGTCCAATGAAAAGTTGACACGTGGCACGCGCTTAGGATCGGTCAAATGAGAGGTCGACACGTGGCAACATGTGATTTGTCCAATATTCGGTCCAATGAGAGATTGACATGTGGCACGCGCTTGCTTTGGTCCAATGAGATTTCAACAAGTGGCAGCCGGTGCATTTTAGCAGATCTTCTCTGATGATGACACGTGGCACGGCGCACGTTAGCAAGGTCGGCGCACGTTAGCAAGTACAATTTCTCAGATTCTGACACGTGTCCCTCGGCGAACGTTAGCATGGCCGGCGCACTTTAGGCGTCGTGACGCGTAGGGTCGTGGCATCGCGACGCGTAAAAATTACAAAATTGTCCTTTTTGCCAATTTTTACTGTTTTACCTCCAAATTACCTCCAGAATGTCCTGAAACTTTATTTATCTACAAAATAACACAAAATACATCAAAATATTCACAAAACTCAAGAAACTATACAAAATATTAGGTTAATGAGTGGGAAATAGTGATAGATTTACCACTCATCAGGGGCACCGATCCAACCCTAGAGATTCCACAATTGCCCCCAACAGATACGTATCAGGTCGATCATCACCGTTGAATTCAGATTCAGGGCTTGGATAGGAGTTACGTGCTTGGTTAATCTTAGACGTCCAAGTTTTGGCGAGCAACTCGCGGATGGATGACATCTGGCACATCGGGGAAACGAAACAAAAAGGAATTTGATGGATGTGATGGTCATTTAATGAGGACAATTATGCCTTCGTATACTCCCAATGGCGTTTCAGTGCCCTGTAACTGCCTCTTCAGATATCGAGGAAGGGAAGGTGACCGACAGGAAAGAGCTCATTTTAGCAGCACACAAAGTAGTCTGTCCCAAGGTGGTTGGACCAGTGAGTGTTTTTGTAGAGTACTCATGAGGGGTTTCAACCCGAGGATATCAAATCCATCCTCATCTTTCTGCACCACCATCTTTTGTAAAGTTCCCAGCATCAACTCGCAAATTCGTTGATTCCGAGAACTATGGGACAAATGTTGATGGTGATTTTTTGAAAACTATTAGTCCAAAGAAGTTTCAGATACCGAAGAAGGTTAGAAGAGAGATTATACTCAACCGAGAATAGATGGCAAAGGCCCACGGGCCCAGAGTGAGAAATGGATCGAAACGTTACTCGACCACATGGTACAAAGAAGTTCTCCACATGGAAAAACATATTGAAGATGAAGCAAGTAGTGATACCGACCGGACTATATTAAGAGATGGATTTGGGGTTTTCTGAGAGTTTGTAAGACCCAATTCGATGAGATCCCCATGTATGATTCCGACCCAATTGAAGAGTTGAAAGACATGACTTTGATAAGTATCCTCTGCCTCGGTATCCTACCCGAGGAACGAAGATGGGATCACATGCCGACCAGTATTGGGGTCATATGACGTATACCATAACTGGGAAGATGTGCTTCCAGAAGGCTAATGATAACAGAAGCAAAGCAACAGTTTATATTAGAGGTAGACCCTGCCATCTATACATAGGCCGGTGTAGTGGCCGGACAGTGGCAAAGCAAAGTCGCCGTAGGCCGCCATAGGTCGGTGTAGTGGTAAAGGAATGAGCTAATCTGATTGAGGAATGCGACATTTGTAATGATGACCTAGTGACATTGGTTGACATCATGGTCGGTGGAACAATACTTTTGATAGTCTATTGAAAAGGGGTTCAAGTCACTATTTCAGGAGTTAGCGAATATTACATTTCACAACCTATAAAATCGAGAGCTTAAGAGCTAGAAATATAGAGAGAAAGTTGGTTATTTACCCGACAACTTGTGAGAGTTGTATCGAACTTGTCAAGACCTGAAGTGCTTTATCATTGTATTTGTGATCTCCCTCCATTTGTAGCTCTAGGTCAATCTTAACCCTCAGATTTAATAAAATATCTCATTTCTCCTGTAGACGTAGGTAGGACTTTCACCACTCGAATGAAAACATCCGTCAACAATATGAAGTATCTTCTGCAAGCTGAAACTATAAGGGCTTTTCTACATTCTGCATATAGTTTGGTGATATTAAAGGTGAACTTAAAACAACTACATAACCTCTACGTGTCAAGTTCGAGTGTTTATCCTAATGCAATAAAGCTTTTTCAGAAAATAAACCAGTATGGTACGGCCAATACAAACAATTTAACTTCGTAGGAGATTCTATCCCCTTCACCAATATTATTTTAAAAACGATTATGTAATCAAACTGGCCCAGAATACATTTCAAAGTAGGGAAAAATAATCCATTTACAGCACTCTTATCAATAGATAATTAGAAGAAATTTGTCTGGGATCCAATAATTATTAGTTACTGCAATCACTTCTAAATTAAGCGCATTTTGCTACAAATACAGCTAATTCCATTCTTATAAGATTTTGAATGAGAAACAGCTGAAAGTTTTCACATCTTTTTCTTTGTTAATTAGCAGTCTAATCAATAAAGTTGACAAAAAAAGTAAAGACGATACCAATTTATAGATAAAAGATTGCGAAAACTACATTTCACCATACTCTAATCTCATCAATATTCATGATTTCTCCTTCGATTTGTGTGGAGTCTTTGTAAATTTCTTCCTAGTTCATATCAGAGAGACCCAAAATCTAATAAATAATTATGAGAAATAACTCAAGAACTTGACTCTGATATTAGGTTAGGTTAGAAAACTCGTTTGATCCAAAAATTAAAACTAATTAAAAGTAAAAGTTAAATGATAGTATTAAATATAAGTCTTAACGGTCTACTTAATTTTTATAGGAATAGTTATCACAATGGAACGATTCAAGTGTATGGAACATAGGCTAATTGATTAACCAACCAATACTTTTCCTAACAAAAGGAGAAGTATATATGTGAGGTTCATGGAATTGTGATAGCTAGACATAAATAAAGTTGATGAGATGTGTATGAATCAAAATTATATTAATGCTTTGATTTTTCATGATCTGCTACAGTTAAAAACCTTAAAAGCACCATATATGTTACAGGATAAAAACCTCTTTCTTGCTCTATAATTATAAAAATTAATTGTAGGTCCTAGAAGATTTCCCATCATTAATTAAATCAGATGCCCCTTCTTTTTGCAATTAAAGAAAAAAAATAGTAATTGTCATAACTTTACACTATTTTCATAACTTTACACTTACTAATTTTGCTAATATCTGTCCATCTTTTAATTCTTAATTATGAAAGTTCGTTTCTTAGTTCCATTTTGAGGCATAAAAAAAATGCACATTGTGCTTTGTAAAAGCAAGGTTAAAAATTATAATATTGAACCGTACCACCTAAAGTTTGGCAAAGGGAGGCCCAATTACAGAAATTTCTAATTGTGAACATTTTTAGTAGTTAAATAAACTTGCAGGAGGACTGCATGTGGATTTGATTTATTTATTTATATATTTCATAAGTTTCATTAATTTACAACCAGAAGTACAATAGAGAGCCTTTTCCTTGGCAATTTTTTTAATACTAACAGTAATTTTATGCCTTTCAAAAAAAAAGTAATTTTATGTAAAACTTATAATTACATTTTAAAAACACTCATCTTTATATTTTTTTTAACAATATCCTCAAATGGTTTACTTTATATCATACTATATATAACTAAAAAAAAAAAAAGAGAAGATAAATACCCCTTTAGTTCCTTTAATTTGAGTTAGTTGTCCAATTAGATTTTGTATTTTAAAAATTATTCGAAATTCTTATGTTGTTTTCTAATTGTTGGACCTAACTTTTAAAGGATAAAATAGTATTTTTGTTCAGTATAATTTAAAATTCAAACAAATCTTACATACAACAGCTAGAAAATAATGGATAATTAAATAATTTCAACATAAATGAAATTGCAGAATGTCAATACCTATCACATATCAGACCTCCATATGCATTGTTCACACACAAAAAAATTTCGTTACTAATACGGAGATGTCAATACATATTTGTGACTCATCTAATTAATATATATATAAAATTATACCAAGTCCTTTGCCGTCCCTATGAAATAGAGACCGTTCAAATAATTTTAAGAAATACAAAAAATAGAAGTTGAATTCGAGACTCAGTTATCAAATGCTATGTAGTAGAGTAGTAGTTAGACCCGATCAAGGTTTCGGTTCTGAACCCTAATCGAATCGGAACTGAATCGGTTGGAACCGAACGGTTCCGATTCCGGAATCGGAACCGATAGGAACCCCTGGAACCGAACTGTTCCAGCGGTTCCTACGATTCCAACCGGAACTGGGTTGGAACCGTAGGGTTCCAACCCATCCCCAACGGCTAGTAGCCGTTGGCCGGGGGCATGGAGCCCAACGGCTCCCTGCCCCAACGTTAAAAAAAAAATTGGGGATTTCCCAAATTACCCTTAATAACATTAATAAAACGGCTAATTTTAGGGAAATTTTAGATATCACAAAAATATTTTTAAAATATATAAATAGAGGTCATTTTTCATTATTTCAACACACCAATTTCTCAATTCTCTTAATTCCTACAATTCTCTCATTCTCAATTCTCTCATCTATAATTACAATTTATCATTCTCAATTCCTTAATTCTTTAAAATTTCTTAAACAACGAATGAAAAGCTCATCTGAGAACACAATGTCAAATGGCAAGCTCATTTGAGAATATAATTTATCATTAGATGAAATTGATATTACAAGAATAATAGCTAAAATAAAAATTGATTTAATAGATTTATTTAATGATTATATTATAAGATATAACTTGCAATCAATAGGACAATCTAGTAGTCGCGAACCCGTAATGCAAACAAGACTTAGCGCAGATGATCATTGGTTACTACAACGAAATAAAAAAGCTAAGGATAACATGACTAATAACCCGAAATTAGATAATTATTTATTTATAAATTTTGAGTTTTCAACTGAAAGTTTAGTTAGTAAAAATTTTCAAATCCTTAAATGGTGGAACCGACATCAAAATGTATATCATGTATTATCAATTATTGCTAAAGAAATATTGGCAACACATATTTCCACCATTGCGGTTGAGCAAGCCTTCAGCATCAGAGGCAATATATTAGAAGTTAGACGGTCTTCATTACATCCAAGCACTCTAGAAGAAACAGCACGTGTGGATGATTGGACCCGAGCTGATTTGACGCAACAAGAAGATGCACCCAATGAATTTGAAGACTTGTTCGACAATGCATCTGCAAGTGCAAGCGGAACTGGAGCTGAAGGATCAACAAACACTGATAATGATGATTTATAATTAAAGAATTGTAAAATTACAATGGGGAAATATCTTAAAATTATAATGGAACTACGTGAGGTTTGATTTCTCTAACCCCTGAAGGATACGTAGGCAACTTAAGTTTTTAAAAATTTAAGTTCAAGCTCTTTAATTTAATAATTTTATTTTTAATTTTTTTAGACAATAAATTTTTTTGTAATTTAATGTAAGTTTATTATATAAATTCAAATTCATAATTTTAAATTAATTTTTCAATCTCAAATTTTTTTTTTAAAGTAAAAAAAAAAACGAATGGAACCGGAACCGAACAGTTCAATTCCAGTTCCAATTCCGATTCCGCTTAAGTGTGGAACCGAAATTAACCGGTCCGGTGGCCAGGTCTAGTAGTAGATTTACCCAACAAAGAATTTTTGCAAAAGAATGAGTAAATCCCAATTAATTAAATTGCACACGTCAAAATTTCGAAGAATGCACCATGACAGTATTAACTATTAAGTGGCGTGATTCAACAGAGCAAAATTTGAATTTTTATTTTATTTTTTTAAAAATGAAAGATAAATTTTCATTTTATCAAGTTAAATTAAAATTATTTTATTAATATATTATATATATATTTTTAATTAATTTATAAGAGAATAAATTTTAGAATTAAAGGTTCCGTCAATGACACCATAAAAAGTTTGAGAAGTGATACACTTACAAACACTTTTACCGAAAATAAATACACTTCTCTTACTGTAATTACAGTGATTAAGAGATATATATTTATTTTAAGTAAAAGTATTTGTATGGCTAATATTTTTGTAAAAGTTTATAGTTGAGACAGAGAGGATTGATGGCCCATTTGAAAGATGAGGAGAAAAGGCAACAAAAGGAATGAATAATAAATAATAATACCAGAGACTTTGATCTTGAAAGAAGAGACGCGTGATGAATCCTGGGCTCTGGATTTATAATGTTAAGTCTAATATGACCAGAGATGGCACGTGGGAGTCAGTGTACGTAATTACAACATCCAAACTACTACTACTACTACTACTGTGGTGATTGAGAGTGATCATGGGTTCTTGCCACGTGTTGTGGGGGCATTTATTTGTAAGACCGTTTCTATGTGTTCGCACGGTTTCTTAGCATTAGCAAATTGCAATACCCTTTGTGCAGTGCTTAAAGAAATAGGGTCGTCGGGTCTGAACTCTGGTCAGGTCAGTTCATATGTCTACATCATCTCTCTTTCTCATGCATTATTTTATTAACCCTCCTCGACTTGTCAAATCATTTTGGAATCAATCACACAACACAACACAACACAACAAGCAACGCACCCACTTGCCCATCACACGCCCCCACCTCTGATCACATCATCTACGTACGTTATGTTTAATTCCATCATTTTCGAGCATTAAACGTGGACGTGTTTTCAGTTTGCTTGTTAGAATAGGGTTTCTCAAAACTTTCGTTACAGTTGTGCAATATATATTATATGATTCGGTATCCATAGCTAAAGACTTTTGCATATATGCTGCAAATTAAATTGAACTTCAGTTTGATTGCTCCTTTACAAATTGTAGGCAGCCTTTTCCAAACAAGATTTGATCACACTTTCAGCAAAATCTCAACAGTTTCTCCCTCAAGCTCACAGTCACACACTTTTATCTGCCATATTTAACAAACAGTACTGCTTCCATGAACCAAGTAGCAAGTAGTTGCATTTCCCTTGGAATTCCTTTGTGGGGGGCTATTTAGGAAAAAAGAATATATTATCAATCCTATAAAGAAATATGGGACCCTCATAAAGAAAATTTTGTTTATAAAGATGATGGGATGGGAGAGCCACAAATTTATTCCCACTTAAAATGAGTGGCTGGCCATCTATGATGGTAATGTTGCCCTAACTGGTGGTGGTCAAACAAGTAAAAGAAAGTTGGTTTCTCCTTCTCTCTTATGCTTTCTATTCTATGCGGAACTGGTCTCCTGAAGGCCTGCAGGCTCATCACTCTGGTTAATTAATTGATTAAATAACTCTTTCTGTCTATATATATATATTAAACAGTACTATGTAATTTGCAATGTGATCAATCTCATATTATTAATTAAGATTTGGGTCGTTTTTCATGCACAAAACAAAGTTTATTTCAACATACTAGTGCCCTTTTACCCATTGCTTTTTTCTGTCAATACTTTTTCTTCTGGTGAACATGATGATTTTACACTTCTCTCAAGAAATGAGTGAAAGTATCATCATAATATGCAATAATATATATTTATAATTATCAAAAATATATGATGACGTCATTTTGACACGCATGTACGGTAAGAGTCGATACCATTATGTGATTTATCTATGACAAAGATAAAATCAAGATCATTATATATGTGTGTATATGACTAAAATGAAGATAATTATGTTATACAAATTTGACAAGAATCAATTTAATTATGTCATACACATTTGGAAAGAATCAATACATATATAAATTGAAATATATAATTCTCTTTTATAATGTTTGATTTTTTTAGTAAAAATTGGCCAACTTTTTTTTAGAAGAACTGCATCATAGAATATTTTACATGACGATACAAGGGTTAAAAGAAAAATAAATTAACCGTGAAAGTTGTTAGAAAAATGATAATTACAGTGATTACATACTCATTATTCTTGAGAGTAGGGTTGGAAACAAATCGAGTCTAATGTTAATATATAAAATGTTATAATTATGTCGGGAGTTAGATACAAAGCAAGCGATCAACTTAATTAAAATAATATCTTGTATTATAATCAGATTTTGCCTTGTCTTCACCAAACTAGGGATCGAAACAAGTGAACAAATGGCTATAATCTATGCTAAATTTGTTCGTTTATACAGTAAAATAACGACAGTCTCTCCACATTGATTGCACCAATTGATAATAGTTGTTGTCTTCTTTCTGCTTTCTTTAGTCTCGTTACAGGACCGGTTCTATAGTTAGGTGAATTAGATGGTCCCCTAAGGTCTCATATTTTAGAAAGATACAATTTTTAGATATATCTCTAATAACACTCTAATTTATAATTATCATAAAATTAATTCTTTTTAAATTACATTTTATATTGTAAAGAGACCCTAAAATTGTCGGTATCTCATAATTAATAATCCAGTAATTTTTATTCCCCGTCTCTTTTAACTCTTCTTTAATTCTATAATCTTTTCAATGAAAAAAGAAATTAATTTTTTTCCCATTAACGATAGTATCAGAAATTATTATTGAGTTCTGTTATATATATATATAGCGCTTTAGGTACAGTCGCGTGTTTTTTATAATAAAATAACATTACTTTATTCATTAACTCATAAAACAATGTTACTTTATGGAGAAAACACGCAACCGCACGATCCGGTTGACCGAACCTGAAGCTGCTCTCTCTCTATATATATATAGTGTTCAGCAAGTTGGAGCAATGGTGTAAGACCTCAAATGTCCTTGACCAGCCCTGGTCTCATGCAAATCCTATGCATACACATTAATTAAACATATAGTTGCTTATAATATAATGTATTTTTATTACACAATAATTATATAATGCCAAAAAAAAAAAAAAAAACAAAATTTTGGTTGTGGTTTTGGGTATTCAAGAATATTTGAAAATGCAAAGATAACATAATTGCTGAGAAGATTTTGCATCTTGTCTTCAATATCAAATCCTCATTCATGGTGATATTGAGACTCAGTCGATGGTTACTTGTAGGTGTCAAATGCTAATGATTTTCGCCAAGACCATGTGGCATACAATATATTATGTCAAATTCTAGTGTTTGTCACCTTTAGCCAAGTCAAAACTGGCCGACCTAATTCCATTGGAAGAACAAAAAGTCTTCTCTGAAACCCTAAAGGGTTGCGAATGAATGAGAAACAATGGAGTGTTATTATGATATATGAAGGAGCTGAGATTGAGAGCCTTAAATGGTGGAATGTGCATTAAAATGATTCCCTAATGGATGAGAAGGCTTTGAGCTGACACCAATATAAAAACATATAAATATCTATGGAAACAACTTGAATTTGGTGTGGAGCTTTGGGTTGAGTTTTTTATTTTTATTTTTATTTAAAATTTTGATTGATAATTATTGAATAAAAATGTAAATGTAATTGAATCTTAATTGCTTATAACTGTTAATACACATGTGACAAAAGATTATAAAAAATTTAATATAACTCAACTCAACACTATATCAAAATTCATATAAGAAATAATATTTTCCACCACCACCACCACATATGGAAGATTAGTTGTGGTATTTTGACCCTACTCTCCACACCAAAAAAAAAAATAATAAAAAAAATAAAAAAAATTGAAAGAAAGAAACAACACTTACTATGACGCTCAGCCACTTCTTGATCAATTCCCATATATGGAATTTGTCATACTTCCAAATAACATAACATCAAATCACCAACTCAAATTTTATAGAGGCCCACAATTCAATTGCGCTGCACATAAGAGAGTCTCAAGTCAAAAGTCAAACCTCATCCTTATCATTGCAAACTAAACCATTCAATCAACTTGATTTAGTTGGACCACATTCCATCTTTCCCATCAAAAGAGAATCGCCTAGAAGAATTTGTTTCAATAAGCCTGAATTTCAACCTATAATTAGTAGTCTTATGGATTCAGCTTACATAGGTCAATATTTTTCCCAAAATTCAAACTATTTAGGTTTTTCATAAATGATATATTGAAGAAATTTATCAAATTCGATGTAAAAGCGACCGGGGTTCAGGGTTTTGTTTTGAATGAGACGTTTTCTCTAAATTAAAAATAAGACCAATGTTAGGGAAAGAGCTATATGTATTGTAAATTTATGGATAAAATAATTTATAATATAAAAGTGAAAGTTATAAATATTCAATGAAATTATCTGCCTCGTATAATTAGAGTAATGCTACGCTTGCTAAATCTTTATCCTAATAAGCAATGTGCCACTTATTTAGGATGGTAAATTTTCAAGTCATTACCATATCACTTAATAAAGACCCAAAAAAAATTATGTAATGATTTCACAGATCTAACTCACACTTGAAAGATAAATCATCAGGAATTAAGAAGCTTAGAAATTATTATGTTGATATTAGATAATCTCCTTAACTTGGGAACCACATAATCCTCAATTTGAATAAATTATTATGCTAAAATCGTTCAAACAAACAGTTGTAACATCTGCCACTAAAGAGGGCTTATCTTCCCCCCTCCCTCTTACACATTTGACTTTTTTGTCTCCCTTATAATTCCTTATTTACCCTCTTCCTTTCACCAAAATTCTATTTTCAATTTTCAAATAAACCATATATATCTAATTTTTATTTATTTATTTATATATACATATATATATATATAAAACATATATATTTTTGATTAGTTTTTTAAAAGAAAAAAAAAATTAGGAGAAGGGCGACGCCCTTCTTCCTTCCTCTTTTTTTTTTTTTTTTTTTTTTATTTTTTTTATTTTTTCTTTTAAATTTTTTTTTCAAAAAATATATTTTATAATTTAATTTAACACTACTATGTATCATAAAAATGTTTTCATGTATATTAGAAAAATATTTATTTAAAAATAGTACAAATAACAACATAAAAAATTACACTTAAAAATATAAAAACATAAATTCCAATCTATGTTGCCTCCAAATTCTCCTCATGGCGCACTTGGTGATATACCCAATACCTCATGGCGTACTTGGTCATAATTGATTTTTTAAAAAAAAAAAGAAAGGGGGACGGTTCCCCTTAAAGGGGAACAATCGTCCCCCTTATGATCCCCTGGACGATCATATCTTCCTCTTTTTTTTTTTTAATTTTAAAAAAATAAAAAAATTTATATTGTTTAAATTATATATATATTTTTATACATAAGTAGTATTAATTAAATTAAAATGAATCCAAAAAAATAAATGAATAGATAAAAAAATATGTATTATTTATTAACAAAAATATATTAATTATTAATAAAATGTTATAACTAGTATATAATTATTTTTAAATTAATATATATAAATATATAAATTTTATAATGTGTAACTTTTCAAAAATTAAAAAAAAAAAGAGTCATTACAAATATTGATAAGGATTATTTAGTAAATTAGTAAGGAGATAAGGGGAGGGGGGAAGATCAATTTTCGTATAAAAATATATAAGATTTATTAAATAAATAAAAGAGAATACATATATAAATAATATTAAATGAGGAAATAAATCAATGAAAGAACAAATAAAAATTATTTAAGATAAAAAATAAACGAATTTAATAAAAAAAGTAAAATTAAATAATTAAATTTAAAAAATAAGGAAACAAATTAATAAAATAAAATACAAGTAAATTAAATAAAAAAACAAAAGGGGACAAAAATTAAGGGAAAAAAGAATTAATTAAATTTTAAAAATAAGGAAATAAATTAATGAAAAAAAGTAAATTAAAGAAAAAGAAATAAAGGGATAAAAATGAAGGAACACAATAAAAGAAAAGAAGATGTCATTATAGGAAAAAAAAATTAGAGAGAGAAAAATTTGGGAGGTGAATGTGTGAGAGGGGTGAGAGGATAAATTTTCGCCACTAAATAAGGTCGTGGAGGCTCACATCAATCAGTCAAATAATTGGCTGCCAATTATTCTACCACCCTGACGGTGTTGGCTTTCAACAAGTAACCTTCTGAGATTTTGTCATTAGGGTAGTTAAATTCAAAGGTTAATTGATTGATTGATTATATTTCCTGTAAGTTAATGATATGACATGAGTTAGGCAATAATGCTTTTAATGAGTTTAGGTTTGTTTTAGGCCTAGATGGATACTATGATTTTGCTAATTTGTTTGGTCTTTGACTGCTGAAAAAATTCCCCGACTGCCTAGCAGCGGAAAAAGTGCCATATTATTTGTACTATTAACTCGCCTCAGTTTTAGGGCTGGTCTATGTTGTAGTTTTTATTATTGGTAACAATTAATTAATTATTTTGTTATTAGAAACAAAGGAAAGGACTAGTAGTAAAGACTTTGAGCTTAAGTGGTATATTTTCTCTCATGTTTAAGGTTCGAATCCTACTAATGGTGTGTTTACTTAAGGGTAATGAGAAGAATGAAGGAATTGAAATCATTTCCAATAAGGTTGTTTACTTCATAAAATTGAATAAAAATGAGAATTGGAATGAGAGTGTGGCCCATAAATTTGGGAATAGGGAATGAGAATCTCATTCCCAATTCTCATTCCCATTATTGATGGGAAATTATAATATTATCCATAAAATAATTAATTAATATTAATTTATAAATAATAAATAAAATGTATTAATAATTAATCAATAATTAATAAAAAATAATTTTACTATTTTAATAAAATAATAATTTAATAAAAATATATATTAATATTTAGTAATTTAATACATTAATAATTAATTAATAAAGTAATACTTAATTAATACTTAATTTATAAATAATAAATAAAACTAATAATAAAATAATATTTAACATTTTAATAAAATAATAATTAAATAAAAGAATAATTTAATATTTAGTAATTTAATACATTAATAATTAATTAATACTTAAATAATAAATAATAAATAAAACCTATTAATCAATAATTAATAATAAAATAATATTTAATATTTTAATAAAAGAATAATTTAACATTTAGTAATTTAATACATCAAAAATTAATAATAATTAATATATAATAAATTAATATATAATTATAACTAAGTGTATTTTTGTAACTTTTTAACAATTCATTCCGATTACAGGACAAAGTAAACACATTAATGGTAATACTGCTTTATTCCGATTCCGATTCCTACAGTTAAGTAAACAACTTATTCTGATTCTGATTTATCATTCTCATTTCAGCTCATTCCGATTTCATTTTATTCCGATTTCATCTCATTCCGATTACGAGTACGTAAACGCACCATAAATATATTTCATTGGGACCATGTCTCATAGTGTAAAAAGTCATCAATTTTTCTTGATTTATGCTGGGAAACTTCTGAAGGCATGAAACACATGTTCCGATAATTAGTCGAGGTGGGCGTAAACTGACCCGAACACCCGGATTACCAAAAAAAAAAAAACAAAGGAACACTGAACACTTGTTACTTCTCTTTGTACACCTAGTGTATAAAGGAAAACTTGCTAGTGGTAACGAAAAACCTATAGTTGATGTGCTTACTGTAGTAAGGCCCCAGTAGTGCCTCTAGAGATGAAACCATACCATTAAAGGCGTGGCTATGTTCTATCAATTGCAAGTAACATAAAAACCAAATTTGTTATTATTGGTAATAATTAACTTTTTAGTTATTATTAATTACGTATTCGAGCAATTTGTGTTATGCATCATTTGTGATGTGTAACAACAACGTTATTATTTATATCGAAAAAACTTAATACTAATAATAAAAAATTTGGGGCCGCTGTTACTTACCGATATTGCACGGTAGTAAGACCCATCCTACAATCAGTTTCTTCAATTAATTCACAGTAGCATGTGTTGCACATGCACGGCATATACATTGGTGATTAGATTGATGGTAAAAGTGAAAAACAAAAGGTTGAAAGGACATATCGACGGACAAAAAGGACCAAATGTCACATCTCTTTTTCTGATGTCTCTTGTATTTTTTTTATACAACTTAGGCTTTACAGCAATTGGAACATCATGCCTAATACGAACAAGAATAGCCAATTGAAGGCTTTATTTAGCCTTTACGTTTAACCATACCCATTTGTTTTTGTAGGTAGGGCTAGCTGTTCTGTCCTAAAACGTCAGACCAGACCATTAGGTTTGAATGCTCACTTAGACCCAACCACTGTGGTAATAAGCATGAGGAATACTGTGCTTTTTGTGTGTGGAGAAAATCTACTGTACAATAAGTTCGAAACAAGGATAAAAGAAACAATTATTAATCCCTTATGGAAAGGTTTAGCCCGGTAGAACCATAGAAATTGGAGATTTATTTGTGTAGGTGATGATATAAGACCTTTGATCGGTTTGGTGCTATGGTGATTGGAAGTTTTGATAGCGAGAGTTTGGGTAAATCTTGGGTAGGTATACATACGGTTCGGTTACGATTTAAAATCATAATCGAACAGTGCGGTTGACGGTTACATGAGCTGCTTACGTATCATTTTGGGGCGTAGAGGAATCAAAGCTCACGTAATTTTGTTACGTTTTATTTTTAATAATTTACTCCATTAATATTTTATTCATCGTCATCCGAGGAAGACGGTCTGGTTCTTGAGCCATCGATTCCAGTTGTATTCGTGTTATCACACAAATCTTCAAAAGTTTTCGGATGATTTTCTTGTTCACGACATTTTGCCCTACATCAATCATCAAGACAAGTTTGAGAATTTAACGTCTTTTGTTTCAACCTTGATCTTCTGTCATCAAGAATACTATCGCCCATATTAAATGCCTGCTCTACAGATACAATTGAGACCGGTGTCGCTAATACCTCCCTTGCAATCACGGCCAATACTGGAAATAATCCTTGATGTTTTTGCCACAAATCAATGATAAGAAATTGCTCACCTACCAAAGCACTTTGGGAAAACTCGAAATTTGTCGTTATATATGCATTAATTTCTAAATTAATAGTGGTGGTATTGGTGGACTTTGATTTTTTATTTCGCTGCATTAACCAACTTCTACCAGCAAGAAGCTTAGATTTTTCAATTGGTGTATTCATGGATTGTGTAGTATCAGTTATTTGAATATTATATCTACTAACAAAATCATTATATAAATCAAGTAAGATTCTCCTAACATTATCAATAATTGAAGCCACAATCACAGTTCTTTCACCTAATATCACCTAATAAAGCATAATAATTTTGTAAACTATTTTCCAAATCTTCAATTTTAAACCTTGGATCCAAAACAAAAGTAACAAGATAAAGTAATGGTATGTCTCTGTAATAATTAAGTCATTTTGTCCTCATTGATGCAACATATTTTTTAATTGCATTTGAAGGATCGTCAATGACATTGTTAGGATCATCCAATTCGTTGTTAGGATCATTGGAAATATTGTTAGGATCATCAAAAATATCATCAAATTCGTTGCTATTATTATTAGGTTTGGTTATTACCCCAACAATGTCAAGGCTTGTAAGGAGAAAAATATTTGAAGTTGGATAATAAACACCACTTAAAATATTTGTAGCATTATTAAAATTTTTTAAAATCTCTAAAATTTTTGAACAAAATTCCCAATGACTGGGCTATAAAACTACATTATATTGATAGTGAGCAACAAATGAACATAATAAATCTTTATATTCAAAACTTTTATTTAATAAAAAAATAAGTAGAATTTCAACGAGTTGGAATATAATGGCCGATTTTTTTTTTCTGCCTAACACCATTTTGCTTACAAAAAGTATACCATTATCTTCTAATTTTAGAATACAACCAAATTAAATTAATTGCTTTTTTAATGGGTGCAATATGAGAGTTTAAAAATTTCAAACCATCTTGTACACACAAATTCAAAATATGACATGTACATCGAACATGAAAAAATTTACCTCTCAAATTTGGTTGGAAAATAGCTTTTAAGTTCATTAATTGATACAGTATTAGTCGATGCATTATCAAATCCAATAGTTAAAATTTTTGCACTAATCCATATTGATGTAAAATATCACTAATCATTATATAAATATTATGTGCAGTGTGTGCATCATCAAAAAGCCAAAATACAATAATTCTTTTTTGAATAAATCACGGATCATCAATCCAATGACATGTCACACTTATGTATGAATGTGACTACCAATGGTCACTCCATATGTCACTACAAATTGAAACATGACCTTTAAGTTTAAAAATAATTCCCTTAAATTATGTTGACCTTTTGCTTATAATTCCATCATTTTTCTTTTACATGTCATCCTAGTAAGTTTACATGCAGCAAAATTCAAATTTTCATGTATTAAATCATTAAAAGACGCTTTTCATCAAAAATAAAAGCTAAATATTCCATGGTAATAAATTTAGTTAGATTATCTTTCCATTAAGATTTGTTATATTTAAATAATTTGGTAGGAGAAGAAGAACCTGAGCCGGAAGACGAAAACCTTGTCATTTGTGTTTGTGTTGTATCAATCTCAAACTCAGCTTTATGTGTACTCCTCATATGACTTGTCATAATTCCATACCTATCGGTGTGTTTGCAAATTTTTTCACAATAATTGCAGATATCATTTTTTTCACCAATGATATCATTCACGACTAGAGTGAAATGTTGTGTCAACATTTCATAACCTCGATTTCTCACTTGAATACGTGAAGTCGTTTCGCCGGTGGTATGTTGAGTGATATCCTCAGTCTCAGGAATATTTGTGTTCTGTGATGAGCTTGTCATTATAATGAAGAGAATGAGATAATATAAGAGAATAAATTAATTGAATATATGAGATTTGAGAAATTGAGAGAGTTAGAAGAGTAAATGATTTTGTGATTTTGAAAAATGAGTTAAAAGGGTTATTTATAGTGTTTTTTTGATTTTTTATGATGTCTAAAATTCCCCCCAAAATATAGTTGTTGGAAAGGAAAAATTAGACATTTTAAGATTTATTATAATAAAAAAATAATTGTTAAGGTTCAAACCTTAAACCGTAACGACTAACGATTCATTTACGATTTGAACCGGAACCGTAACTGTCACGGTTCGAACCGATCCAACCACAGATTTGCACAGTTGGAATTTTGGTCCAACCTTAACCATGATAAACATGAAGGGTGGCAGACTGTGATATGATCCCTCTAGCAAGAGCAAGCTACCTCTATCATTCTTGGACAAATGATGAACTATGACATGATCGCCTTGAAAATGATCTAACTGCTTTCTGTCCTTTTTGGACAAGTGACAAACTATGATAAGGTCATCCTAACAAGATCCAGTTGCCTCTGTTCTTCTTAGTTACCATTTTACAGATCATACTGACACTCTTGTCCTATATGGTTCCCTTTGTACTGGGTCACCCTCTAGAGGGCATTGAGGCTTGCATGGTTAATCTTGATGGTTCCATCTTTCTATTTCTCAAATTTGTATATGAATCCTTTACTTTCGAATGATTCCAGATTAAATCACTGTATTACATATGAAATTTATCGTAACTTAGATTAACCACAAATAAAATATCAAATTATGTTTTCTTTTTATGCATTATTTAAGATTACTGATCTCAAACTCAAATATTTTTGTATATGATACTCATATACTAAGTTCGAGATTACATAAATAATCAAGGATAATAGATGTCTTTATTTATAAACGTTTACTTATTATATCAAACTCTTAGTAAAAAATGTTATTTATTTGTGAGCAATAAACTCTCTAAGCTTTCAATTATCATATTTCATACTATGATTCTCTAAACTCTTCCATGGTCTACCATACCATAAGTTGAGTATAATTGACTTTGTTAAGTATGCACCAACGAAAAAAATTGATTACATACTTCATATAATAGTTGAAAATAAATTTTAAAAAAAAAAATATGATCGACTTGCGAGTAAACAATTAGATGAAAATATTATAATCGAGTTGCAGTTGCGGTAATCCCAACGACTTGTTTGATGGTCAGCAACCTATATATGAAAATGGATGGCCACCAAGGTACGTGATTGTAAATCGCTCGGGCGACTGTAATGGCCACTCGATTCCATTATCTTCTTTTTTTTTTTTTTTTTTTTTTTATTTTTATTTTTATTTTTATTTTTATTTATTTTTATTTTATTTTGTCTTTATCTCGGGATTCATCCATTTTCATTGGATTTTAATTAATTTTATGATCCGTTAACTGATACTAATTAAGCAGTTTTCATTGTAATGAATCATAAAAAATAACCATTTGAAGAAAATACACCCTTTAAAATCATTTAAAACACAAAAGAGAATGTATTTAATCATTACTAACCTCAAGTTCTTGTTTTCTAAATTATTATGTGTTGATTATGTCTTTTATGATTATAGTGTATGAATGTGAGAGAGAAGTTGGGAGAAAAATAGAGATTGTGTATTGAATTGTTGAAATGAAATAGAGTATTGTTTTATGTAGCACAATTTTCTAAGGGTATGTTGGTATAAAAATAGTGAATTAGGTTAATAAAATAAGAAATTTGAGTGTGGTAATTTTTATAACCTATAAAAATAATATAAATAACTACAAGTGAGAAGACATCTCAAAACAGTTTAATAATTTTTAGACTCCGTATATAACTGAGTGTGATGAATCATGTTCTTAAAATCGAACTGGATCGGTCAGTCGAACTGGAAATCGACCATGAGTCCAGCCTGATCAACTATAAAAAAATCGGTCAAAATCGACAAAAATCGGTCAAAATTGATAAACCAGACAAACTGGTTCAAATTTTTTTTTTTTAATTTTTAAAACCAAAATTTAATATTTAATATTTTTTTATAATTTTTAATTAAATAAAACTATTTATGATGTCAGTTGGTTCTGTCAATTTTTTTAGGATGATTCAACCGATCAAACTAATGATTTATTTAATCTTTTAGGTCACCGATTCACCGATCCGGTCCTGATGAACTTTCAAATATTCTCTCTTCCGAACTTGGATTGTTTGAAATAAATTATTTGCCAAACTATTCTTTTACACTAGTAATTAGGAGTACGTTCTAAAATAATAATAAAATAAAAGTAAGTGGACAATATTTTATCTTATCAAATAATTTCCTAATATGGCATCTTACCCACTAATACTCGCTCTAGAATCCCTCTTGGGTAATAATAATTCATTGGAATCTTCGCAAGTGTTATAACATTATCGGGATTATGATGCTTTCACTACCTTCGCACTTTACTTCATTTTTTTCTTTTTTTTCCCATGTGTTTAAGTTGTTTAGAAAATTAACTGTTTGCGCAGGTTTTACGCGTGCAGAGAAAAAGAGCGTGTAAGGTTCAAACCTCCTGAGATAAAGTCCCAGCAAGGGGTGTATTGAATCAAGTGAATAAGCCTCCAAGGGGCACAAGCACACAAGTTACAGTCCTAGGTTACAAGCTAAGAAATAAAAAGATAAAATATGCTCGATTGAGTCTTCATTTTTCCGGTCTCTCTTCCTCTTGGGATAGGCGAGCTTTTATAGTGCCGCTTGATAACCGATTTAAGCAGTTCCACCATCTTTTTCTGCAGTTCTGAGTAGTGCTTGTAACTGCTGGGTCGTGTGCCTTAACTGCCTGATCGTGGAGGAACAACCGCTCAACTGCTTTGGTAGTGAAGATAACTGCATCGTACGTTTTCGTTCTGGTGATTGGCTCGATCGTTCTAAGTCTGTTGTCACTCTTCGCCTATTGCCCTTCTTCTTTTCGCACTGCGGGGATTTTATCGGCCAACAATTGTCCCCCAAATTTACCTCGATTGAACTAAGAGGGACGATCGAGGTGAATTTCATCTTTTGTTGTGGTTCATTCTTCCTTCACTCCTGGTCTGTAGCAAATTCAGTTGGATAATCACGACTATTGCTGTAGATGCTTTTCATTCCCGCCTGACCAACTATCTGGTTCTTTCTTTCTGGGGAAAAACCATCACCCTGGAGGGGACGGAGGCGATCTTTGCCGGTCATTGCTTCCCCCGTTTCAGGGAAGGTCACAGTTCCAATTGAGGGTTTATCTGACATCAATTCCCTTTCGCCCTTCGAAAGACCAGCCCATCGTATGACCGGTTCCTTAGTCCAGAGAACCCGTACTTCCACGTAAGCAGCACGCCCCGAGTGGATAAGCTTAAGCAAGCCATTGCTAATGAGCGTGACCTACTCACCACATGGGGGATGCAGTACCTTCCGCACAGAGGTTCTCGGACAATTGTCGCTATCGGACATAGTTCATCCACATCCTTACATTCCATTTCACACCTTATTCCATAGGGACCTTCACTTTTGGTGGCCTAAATTTCATTACTTTCCACGATCTTCTTTTCTTCATTTTTGAGATTCTGCTTGGCTATGGTGAACTTGGTCGTGGTGGTGTGAGGTAGGTCGGTCTTTAAATAGATGGTGAGCAGCTTTCCAATTTGCCCCTTCCTCTTCCTGTTGCGCATGTTTCTAAAACGGGTACTGTTGGCACGTGAAGGGTATTTCCACGCGTTGCACGATCGGTTGGAGGTCCTCTGCCTAAGGTCTGTTTCTGCCCAAAGCGAGCCTGTGGCCTGATGATCATGTCACATCAGTTTTGTCGCCATTACCAGCATCAATAATGGCTGAGGCTTGGGCAATAATCTCTGTAGAGTGTAATGCCGACAACTGTCATTGGCCGATTATGTAGGCCGAAGGTAAGGCCTTGAGTTTGGCCGAATGGATTGAGACCGAATTTGTGAAGGTAGGGCGAGGGAACGAGCCTTTCGTCCTAATTTGTTGCGCCGCCCTTTGGAGTCTCATTGAGATCCATCTTATCTGCAATAAATGCGTGACCCTTTCTCCCACGTTTCATCATGAGGCCTATTCAGGAGCCGTTTTGGCGTCGCTTCGATGTCCCCTTTTCTAGCACGTCACTCGCAGCAAATCGCATTTGAACACCTGTCTAGGGCAAACTTCATCCCTTTCTATTTTCCCGCCGTTTCGCCTTTTGGTGATCCCTATCGTGACACCTGTCATTTGTTTGGCTATAAGGTTTCGTTTTTTTCTCTGTTTTCAAGCTTCGCTCTCTTTCTTTTACAACCTTGCCTTCCCTTGTGATTTCAAACTATCAGTCCCCTATGGCTTCTTCTTCTTCAATCCCCAAAACTGATGCTTCGACTTCCGCCGACTATCAGACGGCGTTAGAGTCTGATTCAGTGGGTACTTTCGGTGTTCATACCCTGAATGAAGAATTCGCCCATTGCGCCCTCGGTCCTATGTTTACAGACGCTGAAGCAATTGCAACAAACCCGTTGGCTCAGCAATTTCCCGCTTCCTCCGGCCTTCCATTCTCTGAGCCACTAAGTCTTTCTGCTCTCTCCCATGCTCACCCAATTCGGACCTGGCCTAGACCCGATGCTGCTTTCGAGACCTGGTATAAACGTATGCTTTCTCATGCGGATTCTCGGTCCTTTTTAAAGGAGCATCATCTCCTTCCTTTAATAGAGCTTTCCTTAGCCCTGCCTGCTTTTGACCGTTGTGTATTCCCTATTTCTCTACTTTTTTGGTCGTCCGACTATAACGTTTTTGTCTTTCCGATCGGGCCCTTCACCATCACCCTTCGTGATGTTGGCGCCTTAACTGGATTAGCCCCCATCGGAGCGACCATATCGGCCTCCACATCGTTTCGTTTTCCGCCTCCTAAAATGGACTCGTCTTCTTTCTCCTCGTATTCTTCTTTCCTTCGTGCCTATTCGAAGACGGCCGGGTCGGTTTCTTTGTTAGAACGAACAGCTTTTCTTCATTACTGGTTGTGTAAGTATATCATTTGCACACCCAGCCAGAAACCCACGACGGGTTATCTTCCCATCTCCTCTGATCTTGCAAATGGTCGTCGTCTAGACTTGGCCTCTTTTTTCCTTGCTGCTACGTACAGAGGATTGGCCATCCTCCAAAAACAGCTTCGCTCCGGGTCTTCAACCATTGCTTCTGGCCCTTTATGGATTGTCCAGCTTTGGCTGAAAGTGTATTTTCCTATCTTCGGCACAATTGAGCCGACTCGCTCTTACTCGTGTGCCGGTCTTCACTATGCCCAGCTTCGGCAATCTTCTGTTTCCCCTCGAGCCACTTTTGACTATTTTTATACTCTTTCCCGTGTCCCTTCCTTTTTTCCTTTTTCAGCGTCCGACAGTCCGTCCTTCGCCCTTGATCCTCCCCTTTCTGAAAAGGAAGAGACGGCCCTTCGCATATGGCGCAAATTTTTGTGCGGCCGTGAATTGGCTCATGACATTTTAACGGGGGCCAATGGTAAGGCCGGGGTAGAAGTATATTCGCCCAATTTTGTAGCTCGTCAGTTCGGCCTCGTCCAAGGATGGCCTCTTGCGTTTTTTCATTCGTTTTCTGCATCATCAGACCGCTTTAGGATCTTTTCGGTGTCGGAGGTCGAGGATTCTTTGGAGGAGACTCGATCCTTACTAGCCGCTTTTGCTGTAGCTTCTTTTACTTCTTGCACATCCGTTCACCCTTATTTTGATCGTTTCTGGCCATCGGCCGTGACGATTTTTCTCCTTGCCTGCACCCAAGGTGTATTCTTCTATCTCCTTGTCCCCCAAGCCTTCTGAGTCATCGGGGTCGAAGAAGGCTGCTGAGGCTTCTAAGCCAAAAAGGACTAAGTCCATCAAAAGGAAGCAGCCCTCTCCCAACCAAAGCTCTGATTCGGACGTACCGTTGGCCCGTCGTTCTAAGGTACGAGCCCGAAATTTGCCTTCTCTATAATGTTTTGAGATATACTGATACTAATATTGTACGATTTGATGTAGGCCTTGAAAATTGATCCAGCCTCGCCCTCTGTGGTGCATGAAACAGCGCCGGTCTCAGAAACTGAAACTCCTATGGGCGGTAGTGCGAGCGAATGACCTGCGAAAGAACCGATGGTCCAATTCCCTTCTGATGAGGAAGGTATGGGTGAAAGGCCAGGCATGGAACAGCTCATAGAAGAGGGAGTCGCAAATGGAATTGATCCCCAAGGTAGGAACTTTTATGCCGAGTCTGATCATTCTCACCCAAGAGTCGAGGAAATTCCTCGTGACCATCCTCTCTTCGAGTACTTCTCCTCGGACGGCTCTGTGCCGATTGTGCAGGGCCCGGATGATGAGACTGAAGTGCTGGAACCCGTTTGGCTTACCGGGGCTCTGTGGCATCATCTGAAGCAGCTTTATCCTTTAGTGCGTAGGATGTCCACCTCAGGGCTTCGAGGGAGTTATAGGGATGTGGATGGCCTTTATAGTTTGGCCGAGTTGGAATCATTAGAGGAGGCTCGGTCTCTGTACAAAGACGATGCCCTTCGTCGTATATATGAAGAAGACGAAGTCATTATAATTTCTGATTCATCCGACTCCGATTCTCTTGCAGATGTTCGACCGACTGCTGTGCCTCAACACTCAATGCCAGAGGTCGCGTCCCCCAGTGTTCCTGGTCACGTGGCGTCGTCCTCAGCCCAGCCATCAGCCTCGGCCCCTCTGCCTCATTCTCCTCAAAGGTCCGCTCAAAGGGAGGAGCCTGAGCTTAGGCAACCATCGCCTTCGGCCCTCGTGATCATTCCATTAGTGGCACCAACGGTCCAAATGCCAATCACTGCTGAACAAGTACTTCCTCCTCGGGCCGGATCCCCCAATATGCCGTCAAATTCTCCTCCTCGGTCGATCTCTCCTCAAGCCGCACAGTAATTAGTTGTTGTCCCCCAGCGTCCACTATCCCCCGAGCAAGGACTGGTGCAGCCCGCAGCTGGAACATCCGACTTACAGGCTCATCAGCCTTCTAGTTCTGCTTCTAAGATGGTGAGTTACTTTCCATTTCTTCTTGCGTTACGGTCTTAACCTGTTTTGCTAACTCTTCCCTTATGTATAGGTGCATGATCAATTGCTGCAATCGGTCCAGCGTCTTTGGGATTGTCTTGGGGAAATGACCTCTGTTCTTATCGCCCATCGACGCCCCTAACTGGCGCGGGTTCAGACTTGGAGAGTCTTCGGGAGGTTCTTTGTCAGTATGCTTCTTTCACTGCGATGGATGTTCGCCAAGCTGTTCAGCCCCAGAACATGCTTCAATTGGGCCGGTGATCCTCCGAGTTAAGCCGATTACTGGCTCTTCCTTCATCGCCCGTATCTATTGATGACCGTCTTTTTCTCCAAGAGATGCAAGAGGAAATAACGAACCTTCTCTCCCGGCATCGTGCAATTCATAGCCAGAGGATTGGGCTTCGCTCCTCTTTGGTGAAAAGGGAAGAGCTCCGTGAATCTTTTGGAAAGCTGCAACAGGCCTTGAAGGAGACCACAGAAGAGATGGTGACTGAAGAATCAATCTTCATGGACCTGGAGCAGCAGTTGAAAGAGCTTCAACACCGTTTGGACGAAAGTCGGATGAGGAAAGAGGCGAAGGAGAGAGCCGTCATCGCTCAAATGGAGGAGGTAGAATGGTCGATGGCCGAATTTAAGGGGTTGGCCCGTATTGACTTCGAGAAGGAGTTGGCCGATTTGGATGCGGCGAGCGCGACTATTCAGGAAGACTGGGGCCTGACGAGGGAGACGCTTTCAGCCATTAAGGACCAGTCTGGGGGTTTTAGGCAATTTTCGGGCCAATAATGATGTAAATTAAGACGTTATATCGTCTTATCTGTACTTTTAGGACGTTCTCGTCCTTTCTTAATGGAAACTTCTTATTGCTTTTCTTGAATGTTTTCGTGCTCCCATAACGAGGGCACATATTTCTTTAAATACTTCCCATTTATCGCTCTTATATGCACTCGTCCTTTTAAATCTTGCAAATGATAGGCTCCATGTGGTAACACACTTCTTACTATAAATGGGCCTTCCCAGTTGGGCGACCACTTGCCATGTGCTGGTTCCTTAGAGCCAACTGGCAATATTGTCTTCCATACTATTTCGCCCTTCTTGAAAGACTTAGACATTACCTTGCGATTATACTCTCTGACTATCTTTTTCTTATGTGCTTCCAGGCGGTTGAGCGTATCGCACCTAATATCATCCAATTCCAGCAAATTCTGGATCATCACCTCGTCGTAGTCCTCTTTCGTTAGTTTCTCCTGCAACATTACCCTAGTGGACTCAATGTTTATTTCCACAGGGAGCACAACTTCTTGTCCATACACCAACTGAAAAGGTGTCACCGACGTGCTTGTACGCGGCGATGTCCTGTAAGCCCATAAAGCTTGACTCAGGTATTCGTCCCATCGTCTAGCATTGTCCGTCACCATCTTTCGAATCAATCCTTTGAGGGTTTTGTTGGATGATTCGGCTTGACCATTTGACTGAGGGTAATATGGAGTGGCATTCACCAGCCGGATTCCATATTCGGCTAGGAAACCCTTTACATTTTCACCGTTTAATGAGGTACCATGGTCTACCATGATTGTTTGTGGTATACCAAACCGGTGAATTATAAGTTCCTTTATGAACTTGATTATCTGCTCTTGTGAGATCTCCACAACTGGGATAGCTTCTACCCACTTGGTAAAGAAGTCAGTGGCAACAACGATAAAGGTGTGCTTTTTACTTGAAGCAGGATAAATCTTCCCTATCAAGTCTATCGCCCATCCCATAAACGGCCAAGGTTTAATGACTGGGACCATCTCGGTTGCGGGGGACCTTTGGACATGACCATGCTTTTGGCAAGCTACGCACCCTTTGGCGTATGAAATACACGATTCCCCCCATCTTCGGCCAATAATAGCCGCCTCGTATGATCAACCATCTCATCTTGATTCCAGCTTGGTGAGCCCCACAGACTCCTTCGTGTATTTCAGCCATGATAGTTTTAGACTTTGATGGCCCTACACACTTCAATAACAACCCATCTTGTCATTTTTTTATAGAGCACATCCCCTGTCATTACATAGTTCAAGGCTTTAAGCTTCAACCTTCGGTCTCTTCCTAGTCCAGGCTATGTTAAGAACGTTCTGATTTCGTCTCTCCAATCGTCCTCTGTTTCAAGGGCCATGACGTTTTTTCCTTGGACTCTTCTCACGAGGGCTGGCTTGATTTTTTCACTTCTGTACGCCCCACTTATGTTGGTTTGTTTATAACTGGAGGCCGCCTGGGCTAAGTTGTTGGCCGATTCGTTTTTTGTCCTTGGAATGTATTCCAAGTCAGCATGATCAAACCGTTCTATTAATTTTTTTGGCTATATCTAATAATGCCACGACTGATGGGCTTTGGCATTTATAAGTTCCCATTACTTGTTGGATTACCAGCTGTGAATCTCCCTTGATAGACACATGGGTTACTCCCATGTCGAGGAGTGTTTCCAACCCAAGTATCAAGGCTTCATATTCTACTGGTTATTGGTGCAGTATTCGTTCAATTCGGCTAACAACTGGAAGGGTTCTCCCAATGGGCTGACTAAGATAACCCCTATTCCAGCCCTCTCTGCCGTGTTGGATCCGTCGAAATACATCGTCCACGGTTTTAGACTGCATTCATCCAAATCCAGTTCTCTTTCCCTAGTTGTACTTAAGCATGGATGGTCGGCCAGAAAATCGGCCAAAGCTTGATTCTTGACAGCCTTTTGGGGTTCGTGCCGTATATCGAATTCTGAGAGCGACAGAGACCAGAAACCAACCCTTTGATGCAAAATAGGACGAGAAAACATGTACTTTACTATATTGATTTTTGTGATCAAATATACAATGTTCGGCCTAAGATAGGCACGTAGCTTAGTACATGTAAAATATAAAGCCAAACATAACTTCTCCATGGGAGAATAATTACATTCATAAGTCAGCAATTTCCTGCTGATGTAATAAATGGCTCTCTCAACATTTATGTCGTCGTCATGTGCGATCATCCCAGCTACGGACTGCTCCTCAGCTGCTATGTACAACTTTATTGGTTTCCCTGACACTGGAGGCGCCATTACTGGTGGCTGTGATAAATACCTCTTCAGACTGTCGAATGCTTGTTGGTGCTCTTCGGTCCAGACGAATTCGTCCTATCCCTTTAGCTTTAATAGGGAGGAGAATGCCCTGGTCTTCCCTGCACAATTGGAGATGAATCGTCTTAGGAAATTAACCTGCCCTAGAAACCTTTGCAACTCTTTTTTATTTCGGGGCGGCATGGCTTCAGTAATCGCCCGAGATTTATTGGTGTCAATCTCGATTCCCCGTTGGTGTACTAGAAAACCTAAGAAGTTGCCTGCGCATACCCCAAAGGCGCACTTGGCAGGGTTCAATTTAAGCTTGAATCTTCTCATTCGTTCAAAGGCCGACGCTAGATGGCTAAAATGCTCATCCGTAGTTACGGATTTAGCCACTATATCGTCAACGTAGACTTCTAGGAATTTGCCGATCATGTCATGAAAGATTGAATTCATGGCTCGTTGATACGTGGCACCGGCATTTTTTAGGCCGAACGGCATTACTACCCATTCGTAGCATCCTAGAGACCCTGGGCATCTAAAGGCCGTCTTATGCACGTCATCCTCGGCAATGTAAATTTGATTATAACCCGCATACCCATCCATAAATGAGTATACTTGATACCACACCATGGAATCCACTAGGGAATCGACCGTCGGCATTGGGTATTGGTCTTTTGGCGTTGCTAAGTTCAAGTTCCTGAAGTCTATACAAATCCTTATCTTCCCATTCTTTTTCCTGACTGGGACGATGTTGGACAACCATTCTACATATCTGGTCATTCTAATAAACTGTGCCTCCAACAGTCGCTCGACCTCCTTTTTAATATCAGGCAAAACATTAGGCGCGAACCTCCGTGGAGGCTGCCTATGAGGCCTATGATTTGATAGGATTGGCAGCCTATGTTCCACCAAGGCCCTATCTAGGCCGGGCATCTCATTATAATCCCATGTAAAACAATCTATGTATTCTAGTAGTAAACAGAGCAATTTTTCGCGTATCTGGGGGCTCAATTCCTTGCTGACATAAGTTATGCGCTTATTGTATTCATCCCCCAGATTTACCTCTTCTAGAGCATCTTGTCCTCTTGAGAAGTTTGTCTTGCGTCGTCCGTTCAGCGCGTATTCGTCCTCCAGTGCGTCTTCTCCCTCTATCAAACAGTCCACCCCACACAGTTCTTTTACCTTATCCTCCATCTGGTGCGTCAGCAGCTTCCCTCTTAAAGCCGAAACAGCGGCCAGCGCCTCATCCTCATTTTTTTGTTCCAGAACATAGGCCATTAAATTGGCCTTAGAGGCCGCGAGGGCGGCTTGCTCCTTACTCTGGCCGTGCTCCATTGATACCGACGTATGTGGGTTATCTGAAGACCACTGTGGTTGGTCTTGTTTGTGCGAACAGGTCATTTAACAATCCAGCGGGGAATGGCTCGTCATTCTGGGCTACGATGGTTGGGCTTTCTCCTTCGTTCAGAACTCTGGTTGGCCCGTAGTTTCCCTCATATATATAGTATTCGGCCGAGTTTGTGTCTGCGGCGAAGGGCTTGTTGTCGGCGTGTACGATTTCTACTTCATCCCTTTGGTTCTAGAAAACCAGGCACTGATGGAGGGATGATGGGATGCATCGGCTGCCGTGTATCCAGTCTCGTCCCAGAAGTATATTGTATGAGGTTGGCCCATCGATGACGAAAAACACCACTGTCTTCGTAGTGCTTCCCACCTGCAAGTCCAGTGGTATAACTCATTTTGCAGTCGTCGCTCCTCCGTTAAAACTGGTGAGGACTACTTCTGTGGGGAGGAGGTCCTCCTCGGACTTGGCCAAACGCCCCAGTATCCTAACTGGAATTGCATTGATGGCAGCTCCGTTATCAATCAGTACCTTGGATACGGGGATGCCATTGGCCTTCGCCTTCACGTATAATGGCCTTAGGTACTTTGTCATCTGAGCTGGTGGCTTTGGGAAAATCACTTTCCCTGACGTGCCAATTTCCATGGCTTGATCTCCCCTTTTGTTAACTTGGGATGACTCTTCTTCCATATCCCACCGAGAAGGTGGCAGTGTGGGAGGTATCTCCTGGGAGATGTGATTGATGGTCAACCTTCTCTTCTCGGCCTTGGTGACAGCCCGTTTTACCTTAGGCGTTCCATACAGAATGAGGAATGGGTATTGCCCTAGGTCTTCTCCCAGTGTTCCGACTGCTGGATTCCCAGCCTCATATAGTTCTTTCAGAAGCCGATTTTGCGAAATTCCCTTTCTCCTGGCTTCCGTCCTGACATCAATCTCCTCTTCTATATCCGTCAGTTCTTCCTCTTCGGCCTCTCGGCTTGCAGTATTTCCGTATGTTATGGAAAGTGCGGCAAATTCGGCCTCATCTCCCTCATAAATATCGTCACTCTGTCCAGCTTCCCCATTGTCATTTCCCCGGAATTCTCTAGGCAACAAGTAGTGATTTGCCACGACTGGTGGCATGCTACCGAATTGTATGATGATGGGAGGCTCCTCATCACCGGTCCCGTCCCGTTTCCTTCCATGAAGCTTAGTGTACTCATCACCATTGGTCACTTTCCTTCTTTTCTCGTCATGTGCCTTCTTGTGGTCTTTTGACTTCTCTGTGGCATGAGGGCTATGGCCGGTGGCAGCCTTTGCCTCGTTCTGTCGGCGTATCATGCGGCCGTAGTTCCTTTGGTGCCTCCTCAGCTGTGTCATTGTCATTTCATCTATGGGAGGATATTTTTCGTCTGCCCGTCGCCCTGAGTTCGCCTGCTGTCCTGGGTATGACTTTCGGTATGAGTGCCACACGTTGGGCCGATGGATCTTTGGCCGAAATGTCCTCACGTTCTGGATGAAGTTTGAATTTTCTCCATAGAACCTTGGCGCAAAGGTTCGTAGCTGCCAGGACGATTCTCTCTTCACAGGCCTCTCGCAAGTGTCTTCTAGCTCCTTCATCCATTCAATGCTGTTCTTGCACCTCACACAAATGTCTTTCTTGTCCTTTCATTCTGCAGGTTCCTTGATCCTCTCCAGCGCGCTCGGGCGGTGGCGGTGTTGTCTTTCGTCCAGCACTACCTTTACCCTCGGCTGGTTTATCCTTGTAGGGACTGGGTTGATCATATTTAACTCCGCCGATTTCAGGAAAGGATTATTGTCTACTGCCATCTTCTTTTCGAACGTGATTCGTCCGGATTCTATGGCATCCTGCAAAACATTGCGAAAAACAAGGCAATTGTTAGTTGTGTGGGACCATGCATTATGCCATTTGCAGTATTTTTTACTGCCAATTTGCTCGGCTGTTGGCAACGTATGTCTGTCGCTCAAGCTGATTTGCTTATCTTTGTACAATTGGTCAAATATAGCTTCGACTTTAGTAATGTCGAAGGAGAATTTTCTGCTCTTTTTATTGCTCGTCTCATTGGTTTGGGGTTCTGCCCACGTTTTGCAGACGTAGGGTTTCCCTTTCACCAATTCGGCCAAACATAGATCGGCCGAGTCGGCGTTCACTTCGCCCATCTCGTAGTCAATGTTTATGTAATACGTCCCTTTGCTCGAATTTTTCATCTGCTCCTCTTCTCGTAATAATCGCTCATAGCGCATCACACTGGTAGTGAGTTGGGGAAGGTCCCAAAACTCACGATCCTGGAACTTCTTCTTCAGATCGAGATTCAGGCATCATTGAGCGATTCTTACGAACTCCTTTTCGGGCAAAGGCACGTAACATCGGCCTCGGGCTACCTTAAATCGTTGTAGAAACGTCTCGGCCCATTCCCCTGGCAATTGTCTCAAATTTTCCAAATCAGCCAAGGCCACTTCAGATTCGGCCTTATAAAACTGCGCATGGAATAGTTGCTCCATTTTCTGCCAACTTTCTACTGAATTGGCTGGTAAGCTGACATACCAGGAGAAAGCCACCCCTGATAACGAACCATGAAACAACCTTAGTCTATGGAAATCATTGACTTCCCTACACTGAAGGGTGAAGCGTCCTATGTGTTCCATAGTGGAAACTTCTCCAGATCCCGTAAAGAGGGTAAAATCTGGTATTTTGTAATTCCTCGGCCAATGATAAGCCACATCGACCCAATCAGGGTAAGGCTTCCGATATCTAGGCCGAATTGGTCGTATGCCTAGACCGAATTGGTTTTGCAAGATTTCGGTCATTTGCTCCCTTAGCATATCGTTGCCATTGAATGGCACGGCTATAGGGGCGGTTGCGGCCCTCTCGGGAGTGGGACGTAATCATGATTCTGTCCCTGGGAAGT
This sequence comes from Zanthoxylum bungeanum, assembly GCA_019454045.1. NCBI lineage: Eukaryota > Viridiplantae > Streptophyta > Magnoliopsida > Sapindales > Rutaceae > Zanthoxylum > Zanthoxylum bungeanum. The sequence goes on along the minus strand of SKCR01006916.1, from coordinate 15,940 downwards.
TTGGACACCTTGAGGCACCACGATTTCATGTTGAGCCATATTTGGCCCTTGGTGAATGTTTGGCCCTAAATGTGGGCCGTGCCCTTCAGGGCTCGTCCCTTCTCTGAGAACCATAGGGGTATTGGTTCCTTGCAGGGGAACACCACTAGGACCAGCTTCCTGACCGCCTACTGTAGGGAGAGGCGTGGTCGACGGCAGCGCTGTTCCGCCGCTTATAAATTTGGCCACCAATTCGGTCATTGAGCTTAAATGTTTGGCCATATTTTCATAGTGCAAGTTACTAGTCGATACGAATTTGTCCACAACATGCGCATTTTGGAGCCTGACCTGTTCGATGACATCCTGTGTGAATTCGCCAATCAATGTGCGCACCGCATTAGGTCTGAGCTCCCTCATTGGTTCGTACCGGCTGACATCTGCTAGACCCTCGAACTGACCCACTATGGTTGGAACGTTGGGCTGGTTGGTTTGCTCCAGTCCACATTCCTCCGCGGTTGAGCCAGTTTGAGCGTTTCTTTTCGGAGGCATCTCCACTTTGTTGCACCAATTCTCCCACTGTGGTCGCCAAAAACTGTTTGCGCAGGTTTTACGCGTGCAGAGAAAAAGAGCGTGTAAGTTTCAAACCTCCTGAGACAAAGTCCCAGCAATGGGTGTATTGAATCAAGTGAATAAGCCTCCAAGGGGCACAAGCACACAAGTTACAGTCCTAGGTTACAAGCTAAGAAATAAAAAGATAAAATATGCTCGATTGAGTCTTCATTTTTCGGTCTCTCTTCCTATTGGGATAGGCGAGCTTTTATAGTGCCGCTTGATAAACGATTTAAGCAGTTCCACCATTTTTTTCTGCAGTTCTGAGTAGTGCTTGTAACTGCTGGGTCGTGTGCCTTAACTACCTGATCGTGGAGGAACAACCGCTCAACTGCTTTGGTAGTGAAGATAACTGCATCGTACGTTTTCGTTCTGGTGATTGGCTCGATCGTTCTAAGTCTGTTGTCACTCTTCGCCTATTGCCCTTCTTCTTTTCGCACCTCTTCTCGTTCTGGATGAATTCGCCCTGCGGGGATTTTATCGGCCAACATTAACTATAAAATAATTAATTGATGACCACACTATCGAATGACAAAAAGTTCATCCAATTAGCCAAAGTATACAATTATGCATCGCAAAATATTTAAACTTTAGAAATCTCATTTTAAATAATTGTTTGAACTCAAAATAGTTAAATATAACCCATTTGATAGAAGAACTCGGTTCAAGTCCAAGAGAATCAAGGATAAACATTATCCACAAAGTTAGATGCTTCAAAAATTGAACGTGAACTTAATTTCCTCTATCATATATCATTTTCGTCTAACCAGAATAAGTGCAGAACATGAGAGACATGATGTGGAGGGAGTGGAGGATGATAAATGGCAAAGAAGATCAACAATGATGGACCACAACACAAATCAATTCAACAACAACTATAACTCTATTTCCAATAATTTTAATCATTTTTAAATTCCATGTTTTTTTCCGGTAGTTTAGTCTCTTAATAATTCTAACTTTCCTTTTATAATCAAAATTTCAGTAATCAAAGCATTTATTTTTCAATTCCAATTACAACAGATTCAATATTTATTTATTTTCCAACAACTTGTTTTAATATAATAGTCCATCCCTTTCAAACTTTAAAAGACCTGTTAGCTTTTTAGAAGTCAGAAATCATCAGTTCCAACTTTGAGGACCCGCTCATTTGACATGCTCGTACACATAACTTTTGTGAAGCCAATAATATTTTTGGCACACCCAATAAGGGCCACAAGCAAGATGTCATCGAAAACGAGAGATAATATTGGGAAAGACATTGCCACATCTCAGGATGCAGAGTTTGCACCTACAACAGCGGGGCAAGAAGGGAACATTCCACACTTGGTGGAGCAAATTGATTAGAACATGTCTCCTCTTAAAATTCACAATCAAGAAAATCAAACTTCAACATGATTTGTTGTTGGAGCCTCAGGTGATATGGTTTCACCTACTAATATAAGTGCTAATTTGATTAATTTTATAGATATAATAGTAAGGAGGATGATAGTGAGCTAAGAAAAAATTCTACAGACTTTAAAGAGGATGTAACAACACATGTCTGGGCAAACCTCTAACTCTATGAGTGAAAGGAATGAATGGCAGGAAATAATTTCTAGGCAAGTTAGGTAGGAGGAATCCAGGGGCAATCCTTTGGAGGATATCACGAGACACAAGGTGTATTCTGTTCTTATGTGCCAAATCCTCAACCTCATCATCCTCCGGTAGAAGACAAATACCAACCTCTTCATATAAGAGAAGAAGTTGGAAGAGCCATCATGATTCCTCCTATCAGTGGTTGCCATTTTGACAATGGTAGGCCTATGGCTCCTCAATAGTTTTTTTGGAACCACAAATCCTAAAAAACATCCTACAAATTATGAAGAGAGAGTATACACATGAATGGGCCCGGTGGGTAATTCTTCATTGTTTATATGAGGAAATCCTCTACCAGTGCACATTCCTCAACATGTGGATGTAGAAACAGTAAAAGATGTAGTACATGAACTCTATGGACCAAGACTAAGACATATTGGTCGTCCCGAATTTCACAAGTATCCAGCCACGGTTGACATAAGAAATCCATATACCAAGGGATACATGATTCCTGATTTTACGTAATTTTCTGGAGAGGATGGCCAATTTTCCTTGGAGCCTATTGCTAGATTCATCATCCAGTGTGGAGAAGTAGCAAATTATAACAATTTCCCCAATTTTAAGCTAAGCTTTTTTCCTAATTCTTTGACAGAAATAATTTTTACCTCGTATACAACTCTTCCCAAGATCTCAGTATTCATTTAACAGGATATGGATAGGCAGTTTCACACCTAATTCTTCAGAGGTGAACCGAAGGTGTATAGTCGAATTATCCCGATTGACACAGAGGAGTGGGAAAATGATAGATCATTTCATTACACATTTCAAGAAAATAAGGAATTGATGCAAGAATTATCTTCCGGAAACAGAGTTTGTAAAGATGGCGCAAAGAGGCATGGATATAGAGTTGAAAAAGAAATTCTAGGGAGTAGAATTTAGAGATGTTTATAAATTAGTCACTAAAGTGGTTGAGTACTAAGAGTTACTGAGGGGGAAAAGCCATTGGAGGAAAGCAGCCATGAGAACTTGCTGCCATGAAATGGATGTGCAGGAAATAGCAGTGACAGTTCTTAATATTTTGGGATCATGTGTTTGTCCTCTCTTGATTAAGAAAACATCAGAAACATGGAAGAAAAAATAAAAATTCCAACTCTTTGTAGTTTTCATTCGATGTTGTCAAGACTGAAGAAATTTTTGATTTCCTCTTAAAAGAAAAATTCTTAACCTTATCTACTGATCACAAAATCACTTCCAAGGAGGAACTCATAAGAGAAGGGTATTGTAAGAATCATAACTCTTACAATTATTCAACTAACTCTTGTTGGGGTTTTAAAATTATTAAATTATAAAGAATCAATAGAAGAATTCTAAAATTCCCTGAAAAAGGAAACCATACTGGTTGATGAAGACCATTTTCCTCCAGTGGCCAATGTAAATACTATACCTTTTTATTTGCGGGATATATTGAATTTGAAAAGGGAACAAAGAGGAAAGAATATAGAAATTTACTTAGGAAGGGTAATCCGCAATGTTTAGGTTCCTAAGAAGTGTTTGGTGCTGGAATACATGGCATGATAGAGACATAGAAAGAAATACGTAGCCAAAACATGGTTTCCTCCAAGAGCCCAGCTGCTTTATGCCTTTGTTTTCAAGAAAAGAAAGCCAATTCGTGGCTACTCTAAAGGTCAGGCCAAGTAATCAATAACACGAGGTGGAAAAAACTCTCTTGAACTCAAAAGAGAATGTTATGTCAAAAGACTACCTTAAGGAGGAATGAAGAGTTATCGTATGATCATGTGAAAGAAAAATTGAAATTTTATAGGAAGTCTATTGAGGATCATGAATCAGTAGAAGTTTGGATGATTTATCGAAGGAAGAGCTTGCAGAAAATAATTTAATGTAGGAGGAATTCCCGCTCTTTTGGTTATGTCATGGCAAGCTTGACTCTGTCGTTAAACTTCCAGTGAGAAAGTGAGAAGAAAATTACAAAGAAGTATGAGTTGGAGGCAACTTCAGGGAAAACACCTTCATTCGTGGAGGTGAATGGGGAAAAAAAGTCTTACTATAGAGTGATTATTCAAGCTATATTATTTGGAGGTCCCAATAGGGCTTTATTTAAAAAACCTTCAGAGGATATTACAAATTACATCAAGCCTCAATACATTAAGCCCCATATAAATGAAATGCCAATATCCTGGGTACTCGTCAATAATGGGTCAGCACTGAATGTAATGCATTTCAAAATGTTGTTAACATTAGAAAAATCAAAGGATGACCTAATCACACGAGAGGTTTCTGTGGCAACCTTTATAGGAGTGGTAACCAGAACAGTTGAAGTATTGTCAGTAGAACTTACTGTTGGAAGTAAGACTTTTTTTTTTTTTTTTACATTATTTATAGTAAATTTCTTTGTCATTTATCAAGCTTACCTGAGAGCGGATTGGATTCATGCTAATTAGTGTGTGCCATTCTCATTATGTCAATTCCTCATATTGTGTGTTGGAACAATAAGCACAAATTAAAATAATTTTACCGTTCACCAAGGATGCAAAAAGTGAATCTGGGTTGAGTCACGGATCAGTTCGCTCTCTTTAAGACGTTCCGCGGCTCTGCTCGGATTTTTTGCTAGCAGTAATCGGCCCCGACGCCCCCAGGATAAAACAAGCCCAGATAAACACTGTTTCAATCGATTTTGCACAAAACCGATTGGTATACTCACACCCAACTCTCAGATATTATGCTCGGTATCAAACAAAAACAGAAAAACAGTATCCACGAAAATACTAGTCTGATTATTCACGGTTTTACAAGAAAACAGAAACAAAATTGACTGTTATGAAAAACAGCACACAAGAAAACATTGCTCTTTTTCGTTTTTGTTTTGGCTTGAAAGTGCTGTGTTTTGATGTGTTCAATTTTGGATGAAGATGATCATCAAGCTCCCAAGTTTTTCCAGAATTGAATAAAAATCAAATCTCAATACAAAGCTTGAGTAGAGTCCAAATATAGGTGGTAAATTTTCAAGCTTTGCATAACTGATGCCTTTAATTAGCCAATCTCCACCAAACTTCAAAACGGGTTAGAATATGAGAGGAGAGCAACTTCATTAATAGAAATTAATAGGAAACATTTATAATTAATATAATAAAACCTATTGTAACTTAAACAATTATAACAATTTGATTTTTTAATTTCTCCAAAAATTAATTTCTTGTAACTCCTCAAAAACATTAAAACCAATTTTTATAAAAATTCATATTTACAACAATCCCCCACTTGAATTTTAATAAAATATTTTCATCGAGCAATATGATATAAGGTCGTGCATAAATAAAAGTGTCTTTCGACTTGAACTTTTACATAGTGTTGACGATTCAGATTATACTAGAGTAACTCGTAGTTTTGAACTCTATCTCTGACAACGTCACACACACAAACCTTTCAGGGTGTAGTCAAAAGCCCGAGCATTACTGCCGTGCTCGTATATCCCAGTATAGTGGATGCTCTAGAAATTTTTGCCTAAAATTTCATAAGAAGCGGCCACACTTCTACATTCACATAGGTGTGTCTATCAAGATTACTCATGTAGCTAGGTACTCCACTCCATATAGAGTATAGAACACATTAAGAGTTAAATAACTCATCCTTCTATTGCTTCAGGATATCATGCTCTTAGAATGGAACTTACAATTAAAATAATAGCATGATTCATCATCACTTCATGACTTGTTATTACCCATTGAACCTATTTCTTGGGATCTCCAGTCTATAAGGTTGGGTTACCATCATAAGTGACTGTCTAATGGCAATAGTCCCATTCTTTTCTAGGTATTGTATACATTCTCTCTTGCTAGTCCTTTTATCAAAGGATCAGCTAAGTTATCATCAGTCCATACATGATCCATTCTTACAGCACCAGAAGAGAGGTACTCTCTATCTGTACTGTGTATCTACAATCTCTTACTGTTATAATAACAGTTCTGAATATTTGTAATAGTCCGGTACTATTACAATGGATCAAGACAACTGGTATCAGTCTCTCCCATAAAGGGGTATCATAGTAAGCTGCTTAATCAAGCTGCTTCTTCACTAACTGATGCCAGTGGTATCATCTCATACTCAAGTAAATATATCCCTTGGTAGCCTTGGAATCATCCGAAAAGATGTTCCAATTAACATCGCTATATCCTTCAAGGATAGCGGAAAAAGTCTAAAAATATAACTCTAGGTTCATGGTCCTTTTCAGGTACCTTATAACCTTCTCAGTAGCATGTCAATGCTCATACCAAGTCTACTAATAAATCTACATATAATCCTATAACATATGCAATGTCAAGTTTAGTGTTACCAAAACATAACATCAGTTACCAATGTTGTTCGCATACTCAAATTATCTAACATTGACATCAATGTTCTTGAACAACTTTACACTAGAGTTATAAGGAGTACATGCAAATTTATTATTAAATTCCATTTTCTGACCAAGTAAATTTTTTATTCCAAGAATTACACTAGTTTCTTCTAAGTTTTTCAATTACAGATTTAGAAGACAACATAGAATTTAACAAAATTAACAACATGCATATAGGAAAATAAGCATATCAATATAATAACATTTCACATGTTTTCAAACATTATAACAAATGTATTTGTCACTTTCATTCACTTTAGAAATATGAGTAAAATATTAGAGGTAGAACCCCCACTATTTCCAATTTATCATTGGAGGTCGAGCCCCCACTATTTCTTAATATCAAAGAGATATTTTTCATAGAAGCAATATTTCATATCAATCATAAAATTTATATATTTCTACAAATCTTATACTTAAAGTTTTAGGTTCTCAAACCTTCCATATTTCATAAAATAAAATTTAAGTTCCACATCACCTGCTTTTAGCAGCTTAGAATTTTGAGAAATTAGTCATCACATTATCTTATTCACAGCTTGTACATAAACCTAGAACAAAGCATAATCATAATAGACATGATGGAAAATTACAATGCCTACCCACCATCCCTCAAATCCACCAAACATGTTGATCTCAAAGATCGTAGTAACAAGTTGGTCTTCGGTAAAGTTTGCTTTTGGAGCAGAACTCTTTAACCGGTAGTTCCGGGCAAGGTGCCCTAATTTGCTACAGTTGTAGCATTGGAACTAACTATCATCATTTCTTGAGAGAGATTAGTGTCCATCCAAATTGTTTCATTTTTTTTTTGTGATTATGATTCTTATTATTCCTAAGGTCATAATCATTCATATTGAAACAAACACCATATATGCATGTATTTATGACAGCCTTAACTTTCTATTATTCTTTTGCAGTAAATTCATCATGATAAATATCAAATAATGCATCAAACATACCGTTGAGTATTTGATTCCCACATATTTCATTATCGTTGTTTTATTAGTGTCAGCTATTGATTCATCTTCATTACCTTCTGCTTAGCAATTATGACAGCATTTGCATATGATTCCCAGCTCTATACTTCTCACTAACAGCATGTTGAACAAGAAGAGTATCGGTTGAAAAGTTGTATCTCTCCAGTGTACATTCAATAAGCAATTGCAGTATAGGAAGAAAAACACACAATGAGAGCAATCATACTTGTCAGCAAATGGAAAAAAATTGAAAAATAATTAGCAAGTTTTACTCTTCTTCTTCTATGCCTTATGTGGCAATATCTTTGCTGCTTCAGCAGTTGGCTCAGCCATTATATATACAACAAAATGGGAACAAACTTCAAGTCTCAATTGAGATCAAGCACAAAAAGATATAAGCTGATTAAATCATTGACACATGAAAGAACCAAACACCATTTATGATGATCCCCACTACTAGCCTACGAGTCTCATATCCTATTCCACTATCAAATTTTGGCATAATCCTTGGGGTAAAATAAAGGCCACAAGATCAGCACATAAGTTCAAACATGGAACATGATCAAGCCAATCCTAGACAATGAAGTTGCATTTTCTACATATTTAAACCATATAAATAAGCCACATACAAGGACTGTTCAGCTTCCAAGAAACCACAAAAATTATGATTTCAATAACAACATATTTTAATCCAAAATCATTCAAATCGGTAAATACATGTCTAATTCATTATAGGCAATATATACCAAATAATTTCTCAAATATTACTCACATGATAAGTCTAAAAATTTCAGAATATGACATCAGGCTATCAATCTCAATAACCTATATATCTACTCATATTCTAGCAGCATTGAAAAAATTCAATAAATAGTTAATAGTCATCAATTAAATTATAAATGTATTTAAACATTTTCCTGCAGCTTCTTGAAATTGTTGGCAATTCTAAATAATCATCTCTATACATTAACAGCCATTTCACCATTGCATATTCTAAAAGTTCAACAGCTTCATCAATTTTACAGTCTCATCCGCACTCATATTTAGCATAAATGATTTCATCAGAATTATATACTTAAACATGTATATTCAAATACTATAGAGACTTTGATAAAACAAAGTAAGTCATGCAACATATACACCAAATGTTTTAAAAAATTATCAATTCTAAAACATCAGCATGACTGTTACCACATGAAAGCTGTTACTTCATGAATGTGCTTACAAAGCTACAGCAAAAAAAGTGATCATCTAAATATAAGGAATATCATAATAGCATACCAACAGAAAATCTATTAAAATATATAATCCCACATGGTTGAACATCTAAACCAATAACCATATATATATATATATTTTATGTAATGCTCAATTCAAAACAACATTCTGCAGGATGCAAACATCGAATATTCCAATTTCATGAAATCTGAATATTTGTCAAGACTCAGGATATAAAATATATTAAATCCAACTTTCTCACAAGCCTATCAATTCCCTTAAAGTTAATTTCAAGCATAATTTACTTATAGTCGCACCATAAGAACAGTAACAAGCATAACATAAGCAAATATGACAGATCGAATACGTCTTAAAATTGTTGGAACAATAAGCACAAATTAAAATAATTTTACCGTTCACCAAGGATGCAAAAAGTGAATCTGGGTTGAGTCGCGGATCAGTTCGCTCTCTTTAAGACGTTCCGCGGCTCTGCTCGGATTTTGTGCTAGCAGTAATCGGCCCCGACGCCCCCAGGATAAAACAAGCCCAGATAAACACTGTTTCAATCGATTTTGCACAAAACCGATTGGTATACTCACACCCAACTCTCAGATATTATGCTCGGTATCAAACAAAAATAGAAAAAGTATCCACGAAAATACTAGTCTGATTATTCACGGTTTTACAAGAAAACAGAAACAAAATTGACTGTTATGAAAAACAGCACACAAGAAAACATTGCTCTTTTTCGTTTTTGTTTTGGCTTGAAAGTGCTGTGTTTTGATGTGTTCAATTTTGGATGAAGATGATCATCAAGCTCCCAAGTTTTTCCAGAATTGAATAAAAATCAAATCTCAATACAAAGCTTGAGTAGAGTCCAAATATAGGTGGTAAATTTTCAAGCTTTGCATAACTGATGCCTTTAATTAGCCAATCTCCACCAAACTTCAAAACGGGTTAGAATATGAGAGGAGAGCAACTTCATTAATAGAAATTAATAGGAAACATTTATAATTAATATAATAAAACCTATTGTAACTTAAACAATTATAACAATTTGATTTTTTAATTTCTCCAAAAATTAATTTCTTGTAACTCATCAAAAACATTAAAACCAATTTTTATAAAAATTCATATTTACAACATTGTGGAAATGTGATGAAGTGGAAGTAGTATGGGCAGAGGAGAAACCTTTTGAAATAAAATACTGACTCAACATAAGCCTTGTATTATAAAGAAGATTTGGACCCAGTTTAATTTATTTGGAGGAATATGTTTGGAAGACTAAGGAATATGACAGTCAACAAAGAGGAAGCTAGTAGGAATCAACATAAAACTCTCCTAAAGTCATCTACTATTGTGCATTTTAGGTCAGAGTGGGAACCAACCATCACATAGGTTGATTACTAGTTTTACTGAAGAAGAATATGCACTAGCTGCAACTATAGTATCAAAAGCACATGTACAATAATTCATGGACAAAATAATAATAGAGGAAGTTCAAGAAGCTCACGGAGTAGAGGTAATTATTGAGAAGGAGCCAAAAGAAGTAGTAGAGGAAATCCAAATATATGAATTGGATCCTACTCCTCCAAATATATAAGACAGTAAAGCTGAAGTGTTGGATCATTTGGAAGAAATCAATCTTGGGACACCAGAAAATCCAAGAGTTGTCTATGTCAGTGAACTCCATGATTTAAAAAATAAAATTGTTGAAGTTTTCTAGGAATATAAAGATTGCTTCGCTTGGAGTTACGAGGAAATGTCAAGCCTTAGCAGAAGCCTTGTTGAACACTGTCTCCCAATCAAGTCATATTTTCTTCCATATCGCCAGCCCTCGAGAAGAATGTCAAAGGAAGTTAAACTCAAAATGAAGGAAGAGATTGAAAAACTACTGAATGCTGGTTTTATTCGGACAATCAGGTATAGCCAGTGGCTGGCAAATGTAGTTCATGTAGTAAAAAAGAACGGAAAATTATGAGTATGTATTGATTTTAGAGATTTAAATGCCGCTACTCCTAAAGATATTTATGTAATTCCTATGGTTGATACTTTAATTGGTGCCACTGCAAAACACACTTTATTATCATTTATAGATGGTTTTTCTGGATATAATCAAATTTTTAATGAAAGGAAGATATTTCCAAGATTGTTTTTTAGATTTCCAGGTACATTTGAGTAAGTGGTTATGCATTTTGGGCTTTAAAATACTGGAGCCACCCACCAATGAGCAATGGAGGCTATTTTCCACGACATAATTGGTCATCTTATGGAGTTATATATTGATGATATTGTTGTGAAATCTAAAAGAACATGTGATCATGTGGCCATTTAAGGAAGAGTTTTGAAAGAATGAGGAAACATAATGTGTGAAGTATTACGAACTGTGCAGCAATTGGCCTAGAATCGACCCAAACGAGAGTGACATGATATGGAATCGTAGAGAGCTCGTGAAGAAACTGAGGTTGGCTACCGACATTATCAGCGAATTTCACTGCAAAATCAAGATGGTGACCTTGAACAAGGCAATAGCGGCGACATAGGACAAAAAAACGTATGGAATGACTCGTTCGAGCTTAGAGGTAATAACAACGGTCCTTTTATTTTCACTGATGATCTTAGTCGTCGTAATGTCTAGCTCAGTAGTAACAAGAATGAACAGTCAGCATATAACCCATCAAACAGGGAAGGGGTCCAGCGACATCCAACCGAACATTATGGTTGGACAATTATGACCCATAGCATCACTATTTGTAAAAGACATTATGTTTTTGTACAAATTAACTATGTGATAAAAGAAATTGCTATTTTATCATTATGTAATTGGATTACTTGAATTATTAATGATAAAAGTCCTTATGGTTAAATTGGATTAATAAGATATGAGACAGTATTAATTCACGAATGGTTTAATAATTAAATATCCATAGTCGTAGTATTATAGAGACTGGACATCGATAATGCGGAATATACTAATATTACACTTGTACGCGTTATAGAAGCTTAACGACATAGTTCTCATATATTTAAGTATTGGATACTTATGCAAGTGTGATAAGAGGTTCTGTTAGACGTTGGACTGGGAACAGCTTCGCTCTGGATAGACCCATCGGAGTCCCATTGGTATTATAACTATGTGTCTATGGGAATCCGAATCAGGGTAGGCGTATGTGAACTTTAACCTGAGACTTGCATCGTTAATACTTGAGACAATCAGTTTGCTTTGGTATTGGTCGTCCGGAGCTTTAATAGGTTGTAGACACTTGCATTTTTGCATGAAGCCCAATGATGAGCCTCGTATGGAGGCACTACCCTTTAAGTTGCGGAAGTCGCGGGAAACGGACATCGGAAGGGAAAAATTCAAGAAATAGATACATCAACAAATTTAACTCGCTATTTGGCCTCGGATTCCCCGATTAATCTCTGTCTTAAAATATTAAGCATCGGCCCAAAACCCCCGCGCCCATCCAAAGGCCATTCATCCAAGCAACACGCCCACATCACACAAGGCCCACCAAATCCCAATCCAAATAATTAAAACATTTAAAACACATGTCACAAAATAAATCAAATCAAATCAAATTAAATCAAATCCAATTAAAATCAAATTAAATCCCCTTCCTAATTTAAATAAATCACTCACCAAATTAAAGATATTCCCCCACCAAAAATACAAATATTCTTTCCCTAAATAAACTAATTAAACACATAATATATTCACATGATTTCCTTCCTTACCTAGAAACCCTAATGCACCATTATAAAAGAAACCAAAATTCCAAACCCTTAGAGGCCCTAACTCTCACGACAAAAAGAAAACAAAAATAATAAACCCTAATAACACGCCCCTCCTCTCTGGACTTTAGACAAGCTTCAAATCTTCCTCTCTCTCTCTCTCCACAAAACCCTAAACACCCTCTCTCTCTTCCCAACATTCACACGCCATCACAGCAAAAGAAATAAGAAAACTCTAAACAAAAGAGACCCTAATGATGATCTTCATCCCTCGGCCTCTCCCTCTCAAAAACTAAATAACAAAAAACCCTAACAAACCTCTCTCATCTCTCACCCTCCATGCAATCAAAACAACAAACTAAACCAGCCACAACATTTACAAGCAACACCCTTCAACTCACGGCCAGGCCACAACTTCACAAAACTGCCGACTAAACTGCCCCTCCACTTGAAGACACAAATGTACAGCCCACAAATCGGCCCTCATCACTAACTAACACACACACAAAATAAGCCACTCAGCCCCCCACACTAATGCAACAAACACAGCCTCTAAACTGCCATCCACCGCTTCTCACCGACACACACTGCCAACAAACACACGCACACTGCCACAAGAACAACTCAAACCAAAGCAATGATGAGAGCCAAAACTAAGCCATCAAGCCACTAACAGCCCAAACTGACCGAGACAAAAAAAAAACAACAATTAGGCAAAAATAAAGCAGCCCCACGAAACCAAACATAAACTGCTTAACCTAGTAGCCCTCACCGAACACACTGTGAAACCAAGTGAAAAATTGATCCAAAATAGTCCCTAAAAATCCCTGAAAACAGTCCCCAAATAGCGAACAAAACAGTGAGAAACCAGTCCAAAAATAACCCCGAAATAGTGACCGAAACAGACATGCAAACAACAGAAAAAAAATGTCAAAAATAGTGAGGAAAGCGCGGACGAAACAGCGAAACAGTGAGCGAAATTATGAACCAGAAAACCAGAAAAATTACGAAGCGTTAACCCTTCCGGCGACGTCCTAACCCACTCCCGGGAAGCGACTTAAAAGGTAAGACCTGAGAGCACCCTTTGTTATATTTTATTTTGTTATCCTGGACACGGCAAGCTTGGTTGGATGTGGAATATGTCTAACCGTTCATGCGAAGTCCTATATTAAAAACGGCCAAGCTATTGGTCACATCTCTTTAATATTCCATATTTATCTTTATCTCTATTTCACATTTAATTAATATTTATCATTGCTTTACTATTTCGTATTTTAATTTCAGTCATTTATCTTCCCTTTAATGTTTCACACTTAGTTTATTATTTATCGCTTCTGTTATGTATTGTTATTGCATCACATGCATTTCATGTATACATTGGGTTAATGATGGCATTATGTTAAATGGTCGGTGCTATCTCTTGCGGTATATCGGATGGAAACCCAGACGTAAATTTCGTAGCCGAATCCTAATGGAGGGTATTGCGGTCTGTAATTGGGATACAACTCCACGTACCGCTTGAGAAACTTTCAAGCACGTGTTATATTTTGGTATTTAATTTCGTGTTTATTGTTCCGTTATTTATTTTCTATGCATTGTTTCTTCATTTATGCATTGTTGTGCGCATGGGCTAATCACATGGGTTAAAGGTCCTCTACTCGAGGGAAATGCCTAAAGGCTACCTTTACCATTATGTTTTACCGCGCTGGACGAAGTACGTTTGATTGAACGTGAGATATGTTCAATCGGGCATACGAGGTCCCATATTATTTATTTGATTATTCATGCATTGTAATATAGTGCGCATGGGCTAATTACGTTGGTTTAAAGGTCCTCCATTTGAGGGAAATGCCTAAAGGCTACATTTACCACGATATTTTGCCGCGCCTTTTATTATTCAATTATTTACCTTCCGCATGTTATTGCTTTGTTTACTATTGTATCGCTATCTAGTTCGCATTGGCTAATCAGGTGGGGTAAAGGGCCTCTATTCGAGGGAAATGCCTAAAGGCTACCTTTACCACGATGTTTTGCCGCGCCAGACGAATTACGTGTGATTGAACGTGAGATACGTTCAATCGAGCATACGAGGTCTTATATAAATGTCGGCCATGGTCGCATCTCTTTCATCATCATGTTACGTACATTTTGCATACTATTGACTTCACTATTCATCTTTGTTTTGGTCGTTGTTTTCACATTCTTCATTTGCGTATTCGTGTCATGTTTATGTTTGAGTGCTTGTTTTTATTATTATTGCTTTTACAGTTATTACTTATTTACATGTTTTGCACACTTTTGTTTAATATGCTTATGAAATTATGCATTTGTCCTCTTTTGTATTTATTTACGTTTATGGGTGTGCAATCTTTTGTGTTGATTACATTATCTTGTATGTGTTGGATAAGACTTGGTTATACTATTGCATAAATCTTTTCATTACAATTGGCATAAGTAAGGGATCGTTCCGAACCCAACGGTTTGAGGTCTTCCCTTGCGAGGGGTGAGTGCGGCTTTAAATCATTTCCCAGTTCACACTGGGTGGCGAATCCATTTTATTTCTCCGATTTAGTCCCCCGTGGGCTACTCCGTACTCCCGACCGGGCCGTGAGCCCGGACAGCGTCGCACACCTCTGTGGCTTATGTACCATGCCTACAATCTGGCGACTCCACTGGGGATAGAGAATCAGCCCCGAAATAATGTCTTGTAATGTTTGTGATTTTTTCTTTAATTAACCTTGTCTAAAGTTGATTTAACCTAAGGTATTATTGGAGTTAGCTAATGATTTGGTGTCTTCCTTCACTCACTACCTTTTTGTAGCCAAAAGGAACAGCTGTGAAGACATCTAGATAATCATTTACTCGAAGCTTACCTTGGAGTATATTTAAAGTGATGGACTAATTTGGATGATCTGTTGTTTATTCCTGTCACCAAGGCGATAAGAGCCTAAGAGGTAAGGGTATTTAAGAGAGTTCGCTCCACCCTCCTTCTAGGGAATTTTCAATAGAGGATTCCATTTGACAGTTATTCATGTATCGTGAAGTCGTTTTCGCTCGAAGCGGCAGATCGTTATATGGTACCATCACTCGTTGGCACGTACCTTAGGGTATAAAAAAGGTGGGCTCACTTGGTCGCTCGAACCCTTGAGTGGGGAGACCTAGTTGTGGGCAACCCTTCGCCAGCGGGAGCCTTTATCCATACCCTTGTAAGCTTGCATATGAACCATAATTATATGACCTATATAAGCCACCCTTTATGCTTTTGATAACCACATGCATATTATATCTCGTACATTGCACGCATCTCATGCATCTCATGCATACACTCATCATGCTAACCCCCGTGTCTTAAAAGCCATCATAGATATCCGTTGGGTTAGAGAAGAAATAAGATTTGTCAAGAAGAGTTTAACAAACATGGATATCGGGGAAAAGGAAA
>SKCR01006915.1:0-102036 GCA_019454045.1 Zanthoxylum bungeanum | reverse complement strand
GATTGGCTAATGATGATGTGGCTGACACGTGGCACGCTGACTCGGCAAGTGACTGATGTGGATGCCACGTGGCTGACACGTGGACAACACGTGGATGTCATGTGGTGATGGTGATTGTCGGCACCATAAGACGATGACACATGGCACGCCGTACGTTAGCATGATCGGCTGTGATGTTGACACGTGATGAGTGGTAAATGTATCACTATTTCCCACTCATTTAATTTAATATTTTGTATATTTTCTTGAGTTTTGTGAATATTTTGATGTGTTTTGTGTTATTTTGTAGATAAATAAAGTTTCAGGACATTCTGGAGGTGATTTGGAGCAAAACTGTGAAATTTGGCAAAAAAGGTATTTTGGTAATTTTGGCGCATCTCGACACCGAAACCCTTGGAATCCCGACCTCTAACGTGCACCAGAGACTGCTAATATGCGCCAGGTCAACAAGTCAAAGTTTCCAAGTTTGACTTTGCTAACGTGCACCATGCCACGTGTCATCATCACAAGCAATCTGCTAACGTGCACCGCATGCCACGTGTCAAAAATTCAACGTGCCGTTTTTTTTAGCCACCATGCCACGTGTCGAAAATTCAGCGATCCAAAAAAAATAATAAAAAAAAAAATTCAGAAAAATAATAATAAAGAATTGGATTTTTTTTGCCTATAAATTGAGTCTGATTTCTTAAGTTTCAAATGTACCTCATCCTCTGAAATCCTTATAAATAAATTGAGAGTTCTCTTCTTTAGTTTCTTTTATTCAGTTTTATTTATGTTTGTAGTAGTAATTCTCTTTTATAAATAGTAGTTTTCATTCATCCATGAGGAGCTAACTTCTCCATGCTGAGGTAAAAAGGTAATTTTTTTACTTTTGCTATTTAGATTAATCTCCCTTAAAATACAATATATAAACTATTTAAAACCTGAATTAATAAAGGATACCGCCATTCCGGACGGTTGGTTATTCAATTTAAATTGGTTAAACCTGACTTAATGAGGATACCGCCATACTGGACAGTTGGTTTAAGTTTATATTTCTGTTCCGCCTTATGGCTGGTATATTTGAATTTGACTTAATCAGGATACCGCCATTCCGGACGGTTGATTTAAAATATCACAAGATTATATATATTATTTTATGGGAGATATCTAAATAGTGAATAGTATAAGTTAATTCCTTTTACCTTAGCATTTCTTTTTATTAATTTTCAGTAATTTAATTTTATGTCTTTTAAGTTTATATCAGCTTTAGCTATGTGTTGTAACTAAATTAAATATCTAGGGTTGTGATAAAATCTAATATCATCGGTTTTAAAAAGGGTTAGATTATAGTTTGGGTAATTAAAGAGTTATTTGTTGAGTCATAATCTTAATGCCTTTTTATTAACTGATCACTAATAAAATTGAATAGATAAACCTAAAATGAACTAGACATAGGGACTTTAAGTTTAAAGACCTTATACTCAACAACCCACGATCTTCTTTAAGGATAGATAAACCTTTAATAGATTTCCTTACATGATAGGAATATACCTGTTGGGCAGGGGTAATCATAATTGGAATTCAAACTTAATGAATCTAGGTAATTTGGTTGACATAGACATATGATTCAATTGAATTAAACTAGGTATTTATAAATGACCATCGGAAGAGGCTTTTACATGATTTAATATTCCAGATTAATAAATCAATATTTACCCAACTATGATTTAACTACTTCATCTTTTAATTAATATTGGAAGAATTCACAACCCTAGATAGTTTTAATTCTCATTAATCTACTCTCAATTTCTTTTACTTGTTTTAAATTTAGAATCATCATTATCCTTTCAAACAACTTGTTAGATATTAGTAATCACTTGACCTCATAAAATTAATAGAATAGATATTAAGTCCTCGTGGGATCGATACTTTTTATACTACTTGAACGATACGTGCGCTTGCGTTATACGTGTGTGATTACGCCGATCAAGTTTTTGGCGCCGTTGCCGGGGACTTCTTTATCTTTTACTATTAGTTTAGGGGTTAGATACGTTACTTGTATCTAATTTTCTTTTTACTTATTGTTTTCGTTTTATTGTGTTTCAGGTTATCAGAATCTTAATGAGACAAACCAGAAGCTTTGAACTACGACCGCTTGACCCAGAAATTGAAAGAACCATCAGACAGTTGAGAAGGGAAAGGAGACAAGGCCAAGAAGCAATTGTTAACATGGAACTTGAACCTTTGGAGATTGCACCACCAATTCCCATTCGAGACAGAACCATTCCGGTGGTTGATGGCCTCATTTCATGTATTGTACTTCCTCATTTACCAGCGAATGCAGGTGACATCAAAACTTACATTCAGATGATTCAACAATCAGTGCAATTTGGGGGAAAAGCAACTGAAGATCCTAATACCCACATCAGTAACTTCCGGGAAGTTTGCGGTACTTTCAATTACAACCGAGAAGCTGAAGAAGCAATGAGACTGCGTGTTTTTCCATACTCCTTGAAGGACAGAGCTAAAGCTTGGCTACATTCACTTCCACCAGGTTCCATTACAACTTGGAACACTTTAGCCACCAAATTTCTTGCAAAGTACTTTCCACCAGCCAGAACTGGAAAACTGAGGAATGACATCACATCCTTTGTACAACAAGAATCAGAAACTCTCTATGAAGCTTGGGAAAGGTACAAAGATTTGCTCCGGAAATGTCCTCACCATGAGATTCCAAAATGGCTTCAAGTCCAAACATTCTATAATGGACTTTCTGGAATAATAAGAACCACAATTGATGCTGCTGCTGGAGGAGCATTAATGGCAAAAGGAGAAGAACAAGCCTGTGACCTAATCGAAGAAATGGCCAACAATAATTCATTATGGCCAACAGAAAGAAGCATGATTCAACGAATTGCTGGAATTTATGAAGTTGGAGCTATTACAGCAGTCAGTGCCAAACTGGATCAAATATGCAAATTCATGGAGACTCTCGGCATGCCAAGCAACATTGGAACCACAAATTCACCATATGGAGAAGCACCAGAACAAAATCAACTTGAAGAAACGGTGAATTATGTCAACAATTTCAACAGACAGGGGAACAATCCATATTCCAACACCTACAATCCAGGGTGGAGGAATCATCCCAATTTCTCATGGAGCAACAATTCAGGGCAAAAGAACTATCCACCACCTGGATTCCAGCAACAGAACAAAAGCCAGGAGTTTGAAAAAGACCCAGAAATAAAAGATTGGCTTGCAGAGTTGTTCAAAAAGCAACAAGCAGCATATGATGCTATGTTTCAAAACCAATCTGCTTCCATCAAAACACTGGAGAATCAAATTGGACAACTAGCCAATGCTCAGAGTTACAGACCACTAGGAAATCTTCCCAGCAATACAGAACCAAATCCAAGGAACCGAGGGAAGGAGCAATGTCAAGCCATCACCTTGAAAAGTGGTACTGAAATCAACAAAGATGTTGGAATCAAGGCAATGTTGAAGATATTCCAAAAGAAGCAAAGAAACAGATGGAGGAAAAAGAAATAAATGAAAAAGAAGCAAATGAAAAAGAACAGATCACTCCACCTCCACCTTTTCCTCAGCGTCTTCAGAAAAGCAAACTGGACAAGCATTTTGCTCGATTCTTGGAGGTTTTCAAAAAGCTGCACATCAACATCCCATTTGCAGAAGCTTTGGAACAAATGCCCAGTTATACTAAATTCATGAAAGACATTCTTTCACGAAAACGGATATTGGGAGATTATGAGACAATAGCATTATCAGAAGAATACAGCGCCATCATTCAAAGAAAACTTCCCCCAAAGTTGAAGGATCCTGGAAGTTTCACCATTCCTTGCATCATAGGAGAACATAACTTCGGTAAGGCTTTATGTGTGATTTAGGTGCAAGTGTTAATTTAATCCCTTTTTCTATTTACAGGAAACTGTAAATTGGAGAAGCAATGCCTACTTCAGTTTCACTGCAACTTGCTGATCGAAACTCGCATTTCCAAGAGGAGTTGTTGAAGATGTGCTGGTCAAAGTTGATAAACTCATTCTCCCAGTAGACTTCATTATCCTTGACATGGATGAAGAAAAAGATGTGCCAATCATCCTTGGGAGACCATTCTTAGCAACAGGTCGAACTGTGATTGATGTACAAAAAAGAGAACTGACCATGAAAGTTCAAGACCAAGAAGTTACCTTCAATGTTTTCAAAGCTATGAAATTCCCGAGTGAAGAAAAAGAGGAAGAATGTTTCAAAATTGATGTTGTTGATAGTATCATTCATGATACTGATACAGTTCCTACGGACAAACTTGAAGCTTGCATCACCAACATGACTGAAACTGAGTTAGATGCTGAAATTCTGGAATGTATCAACTATCTTGACAAGCCATTTCATTTCAAAGTGACACAACCAATTGAAAGTTTGGAACTACCAAAGAAAGACCGGATCAAACCTTCGATTGAAGAACCACCACAGTTGGAGTTGAAGTTACTTCCGAGTCATCTCAGGTATGCATTTCTTGGAAAATCTTCTGAATTACCTGTTATTATTTCATCTTCTCTAACATTGGAGCAGGAAGAAAAGTTATTGAGAGTGTTACGAGAGCATAAGAAAGCCATTGGCTGGACTATAGCAGACATTCGAGGCATTAGTCCATCATTTTGCATGCACAAGATCCTGATGAATGATGAGTACAAACCCACAATAGAACATCAACGGACACTCAATCCAATCATGAAGGAAGTTGTGAAGAAAGAAATCATCAAATGGTTGGATGCTGGCAACATCTACCCTATCTCAGACAGCAGTTGGGTAAGTCCTATGCAGTGTGTGCCGAAGAAAGGAGGAATTACTGTGGTTACCAATGAAAAGAATGAGCTAATCCCAACAAGAACGGTGACTGGATGGAGAGTATGTATGGACTACAGGAAGCTGAACAAAGCCACGGGGAAGGATCATTTTCCGCTGCCATTCATTGATCAGATGCTGGACAAATTGGCAGGACATGAGTTCTATTGCTTTCTGGATGGATATTCAGGGTACAATCAGATTGCTATCGCCCCAGAAGATCAGGAGAAAACCACATTTACATGTCCCTATGGTACTTTTGCTTTCTGCATGATGCCATTTGGATTATGTAATGCCCCTCCCACATTCAGTGTTGCATGATGGCCATCTTCTCAGACATACTGGAGTAGATATGGAGGTTTTCATGGATGATTTTTCTGTGTTTGGAGATTCTTTTGATCATTGTTTGCAAAATCTGGAACATGGTTACAAAGGTGTGAAGATACAAATCTGATACTCAACTAGGAGAAATGCCATTTTATGGTGTAGAAGGCATAGTTCTTGGACACCAGATCTCACAAAAGGAATCGAGGTAGACAAAGCAAAGATAGAGACAATTGAAAACTGAGACTCCTCCACCAACTCAGTCAAAGGAATTCAGAGTTTTCTTGGACATGCAGGTTTTTACAGGAGATTTATCAAAGACTTTTCCAAAATTGCAAAACCTCTTTGCAATCTTCTGGAAAAAGATGTGTCTTTCAACTTCACCAAAGAATGCCAGGAAGCTTTTGAGATCTTAAAAAAGAAGCTGGTTTCTGCCCCCATCATAGTAGCACCAGATTGGACCCTTCCATTTGAGGTAATGTGTGATGCTAGTGATTTTGCTGTAGGTGCAATTTTGGGACAACGCAAAGTAAAGATATTCCACACCATTTACTACTCCAGCAGAACTTTGAATGAAGCTCAACTCAACTACACAACCACTGAAAAGGAGTTGCTTGCAGTTGTGTTCGCTTTTGAAAAATTTCGCTCTTATCTGTTGGGTCCCAAAGTGGTGGTCTACACAGATCATTCAACAATCAAATACCTGATCACAAAGAAATATGCCAAACCCAGATTGATCCGTTGGATACTTCTTCTGCAAGAATTCGATGTGGAGATCAGAGACAGGAAAGGAACAGAAAACCAAGTGGCAGATCATCTATCGAGGCTCGAGAATGGAGAAACAGCTGGCAAAGAACTATCAATCAAAGAAACTTTTCCAGATGAACAGTTGTTTACCATAAAACAACAGGAAATCCCTTGGTATGCTGACTATGTCAACTACATAGTATTAGGAAAATGGCCGTTGGAATGGACAACTCAGCAACGGAAGAAATTCTTCAAAGAAGTCAAACATTATGTTTGGGATGAGCTGTACCTGTTCAAACGATGTGCTGATCAATTACTGAGACGATGTGTTCCACAGGAAGAAGTCAATAGTGTTTTGCAGCACTGTCATTCATCACCATACGGCGAAACACTTCAGCGGGAATAAAACTGCAGCTAAAGTCCTTCAATCAGGTTTGTTCTGGCCCACTCTTTTTAAAGATGCTCACTTGTTTATTCTTCAATGTGACAGATGTCAGAGAATGGGGAATATTTCGAGGAGAAATGAAGGACCGTTGTAAAATATTCTGGAAGTGGAGATATTCGATGTCTGGGGAATTGATTTCATGGGACCCTTTGTTCCATCATTCGGAAACCTGTACATCTTGGTTGCTGTAGACTACGTCTCAAAATGGGTTGAAGTAATTGCACTACCATCCAATGATTCAAAAGTGGTGATCAAATTCTTGAAAAAGGATATTTTCACTCGGTTCGGAACACCTCGTGCAATCATTAGTGATGATGGCTCTCATTTCTGCAACATATATTTTGATGCACTCCTATCCAAATACGGATTTACTCACAAGGTTGCCACAGCCTACCATCCACAGTCAAATGGGCAAGTTTAAGTTTCAAACAGAGAAATCAAAAGAATCTTGGAGAGAACTGTTGGATCAACAAGGAGAGACTGGTCAACAAAACTAAATGATGCATTATGGGCCGACAGGACAACTTACAAGACACCCATTGGTATGTCCCTATATCAATTGGTGTTTGGGAAAGCATGCCATCTGCCAGTTGAGCTTGAACACAAGGCGTACTGGGCACTGAAGAAATTGAATTTTGATCCACAAGCTGCAGGAAAGAAAAGACTTCACCAACTCAATGAATTGGAGGAATTTCGCCTACAAGCTTATGAGAGTGCCAAATTGTACAAGGAAAAGTCCAAGAAATGGCATGACCTAAAAATAGTGCACAAACAATTGAAACCAAGGCAACATGTGTTGTTGTACAACTCGAGGTTGAAACTTTTCCCTGGAAAGTTGAAATCAAGGTGGTCAGGTTCATTTGTGATCACTCAGGTTTTACCATATGGAGCTGTAGAGTTACTGATCCCAAGACCAACAACACATTCAAAGTTAACAGTCAGCGTGTCAAGCACTACTGGGGAGAATCGTTGGAGCGATAAAAAGAAAGTGTCACACTTCAGATCCAGCATAACGTTCAGGCAATCACGTCTAGCTGACGACTTAAAACTTAGCGCTCGCAGGGAGGCAACCATGCAATTTGTGTATAAATTGTGATTTGGTATGATTAATTTTGTGTGTTTAGTTTTTGCAGATAAGACATTTCAAGATGGAAGAAGCTCTCGCAAGTCTTCACAAGCAATTTCCTTCTCTCCCTCAAAAATCTCTGATGAAAGTCTACAAAGCTCGCTTGGAACGAATGAGACTACTGATGATCAAAGGTATTCCTACTGATATTGTTGGGTAATCGAAGCACGAGTCCTTTTAGCAGGTGAGTATTCTGAGACTTGTAGTTCTTACTTACCTGGTTTCGGAAGAAGCACCTATGCAAAGAAACGCAGAGCTAAGAAAATGGATGTTTGTTACAAATGTGCGCGTTGGAATTTCAATACTCATTGTCGTTCTTTAGGAATGGTGTCTGATAATCGTGAAGATAAAATTAAATTCATTAGGGATGGCTTGAGTAAGGAGTCTGTAGATGATATATCTTCGACTCTTGAGACGCATCCCAGTGGATATGTTCATATAGCCATTCACAAATTACACACACAATTCCAAAAAGAAAGACAACAGTTAAGTCTCGGGAATCTGACTCAAAAAGACCCTGTTTGCCAATTTATAAGAAAATTTATAAGACCCATAAAATCAATCCCCCACACATCAAATATTTCCACTTCCAGAATGTTTTGCAAAGGTCCTTCATTTCTCCTCGAAATATTTCCCATTCTCTGGCACATGTCACATTGAAGAGAAAACAAGTAAGCATCTTTAAAAAGAGTGGGGCAGAATAAAACTGATTGTAGGATTTTGGCTGCAGTTTTATTCCCGCTGAAGTATCCGACATATGGTGATGAATAAAAATGTTGAATAGCACTTTTGACCTCCTCCTGGGGAACACACCGTCTCAATAATTGATCAGCACAACGTTTGAACAGGTACGGCTCATCCCAGACATAGTGTTTGACTTCTTTGAAGAATTTCTTTCGTTGCTGAGTTATCCATTCCGACAGCCATTTTCCCGATACTATGTAGTTGACATAGTCTGCATACCAAGGTACATCATGCTGTTTCATGGCAAACAACTGTTCATCTCGAAAAGTTTATTTGATTGTTAGCTCTTTGCCAGCTGTTTCTCCATTCTCGAGCCTCGATAAATGATCTGCCACCTGGTTTTCTATTCCTTTCCTGTCTCAGATCTCCATGTTGAATTCTTGCAGAAGAAGTATCCAACGGATCAATCTGGGTTTGGAATCTTTCTTCGCGATCAGGTATTTGATTGCTGAATGATCTGTGTAGACCACCACTTTGGGACCCAGCAAATAAGAGCATAATTTATCAAAAGCGAACACAACTGCGAGCAACTACTTTTCAGTGGTTCTGTAGTTGAGTTGAGCTTCATTTAGAGTTATGCTGGAATAATAAATGGTGTGGAAAATCTTTGCTTTGCGTTGTCCCAAAACTGCTCCTACAGCAAAATCACTAGCATCGTACATCACCTCAAATGGAAGGGTCCAGTTTGGTGCGACAATGATGAGGGCAGAAACCAGCTTCTATTTTAGGTTCTCAAAAGCTTCTTGGCATTCTTTGGTGAAGTTGAAAGGCACATCCTTCTCTAGAAGATTGCACAAAGGTTTAGCAATCTTTCAGAAGTCTTTGATAAATCTCCTGTAAAAACCTGCATGTCCGAGAAAACTCTGAATTCCTTTGACAGATGTCGGTGGATGTAGTTTTTCAATTGTTTCAATCTTTTCTTTGTCTACCTCGATTCCCTTTTGTGAGATCCGATGTCCTAGAACGATGCCTTCCTGCACCATGAAGTGGCATTTCTCCCAGTTAAGCACCAGGTTGGTATCTTCACATCTTTGTAATACCTGTTCTAGATTTTGCAAGCAGTGGTCAAAAAAGTCTCCAAACACAGATAAGTCATTTATGAAAACCTCCATACTCTGTTCCAGCATATCTGAGAAAATGGACATCATGTAACGTTGGAATGTGGCAGGATCATTACATAGTCCAAATGGCATCCTGCGGAATGAAAAAGTACCATACGGACATGTAAAAATGGTATTCTCCTGATCTTCTGGGGCGATGGCAATCTGATTGTACCCCGAATATCCGTCCAGAAAATAATAGAACTCATGTCCCGCCAATCTGTCCAGCATCTGATCAATGAATGACATCGGAAAATGATCTTTCCTTGGTTCTTTGTTTAGCTTTCATATTCCATGCATACTCTCCATCCAGTCACAGTTCTTGTTGGAATCAACTCGTTTTTCATTTGTGACTACAGTTATTCCTCTTTCTTCGGTACACACTGCATAGGACTCACCCAAGTGCTGTCTGAGATGGGGTAAATGATGTCAGCATCCAACCATTTAATGATTTCTTTCTTCACGACCTCCTTCATGATTGGATTTAGTCTTCGTTGATGCTCCACCGTGGGTTTGTACTCATCATTCATCAGAATCTTGTGCATGCAAAATGATGGACTAATACTCGAATGTCTGCTATAGTCCAGCCAATGGCTTTCTTGTATTCTCGTAACACTCTCAACAACTTTTCTTCCTGCTCCAATGTTAGCGAAGAAGAAATAATAATAGGTAATTCAGAAGAGTTTCCTAAGAAAACATACCTGAGATGGCTCGGAAGTAGCTTCAGCTCCAACTGTGGTGGTTCTTCAATTGAGGGCTTGATTTTCTCCTTCTTTGGTAGTTCCAGACTTTCAATTGGTGGTGTCGATTTGAACCGAAATGGTTTGTCAAGATAGTTGATACATTCCAGGATTTCAGCATCTAGCTCGCTGTCAGTCATGTTAGTGATGCAAGCTTCAAGTTTATCTAATGGAGGTGGCTCAGTATCTTGGATGATACTATCAACAACATTAACTCTGAAACATTCTTCCTATTTTTCATCACTCGGGAATTTCATGGCTTTGAAAACATTAAAGGTAACTTCTTGGTCCTGAACTTTCATGGTTAGTTCTTCTTTTTGTACATCAATAACTGTTCGACCTATAGCAAAAAATGGTCTCCCAATGATGATATGTACATCTTTGTCTTCTTCCATGTCAATGATAATGAAATATGTTAGGAGAATAAGTTTGTCAACTTTGACCAACACATCTTCAACGACTCCTCTCGGAAATACGAGCGTTCGATCAACAAGTTGTGTAGAGAGGCTGATGTAGGCATTGCTTCTCCAATTTGCAGTTTCCTGTAAATAGAAAAAGGCATCAAATTAACACTTGCACCTAAATCACATAAAGCCTTACCGATGTAATGTTCTCCAACGGTGCATGAGACAGTGAAACTGCCAGGATCTTTCAACTTTTAGGGAAGTTTCCTCTGAATGATGGTGCTGCATTCTTCTGTTAATGCTACTGTCTCGTAATCTCCCAATCTCCGTTTTCATTAAAGAATGTCTTTCGGGAATTTGACATAGCTGGGCATTTCTTCCAAGGCTTTTACGAATGGAATGTCGATATGCAGCTTTTTGAACACCTCCAAGAATCGAGAAAACTGCTTATCCAGTTTGTTTTTCTGAAGACGTTGAGGAAATGTGGAGGTTGAGTGATTTGATTTTTTTCCTTTGCTTTTTTTTCCTCCATCTGTGGAACTGCATCTTTTGGAACTTCTTCAATGAATGCCTTGATTCCAACATCTTTGTTGATTTCAGTACCGCTTTTCAAAGTAATGGCTTGACATTGCTCCTTCCATTGGTTCCTTGGATTTGGTTCTGTGTTGCTGGGAAGATTTCCTGGCGGTCTGTAACTCTGAGCATTGACCAGTTTTCCAATTTGATTCTCCAGTGCTTTAATAGAGGCAGATTGGCTCTGAAGCATAGCATCATATTTTTTAACTGAGTCAGCACTTCTGCTATTCCTGGTTCATTTGCTTGCTCCTAGCCTTTATTCTCTTATTATTGGAATTCGGGTGGTGAATAGTTCTTTTTCCCTGAATTGTTGCTCCATGAGAAATTATGATGATTCCTCCACCCTGGGTTGCAGGTGTTTGAATATGGATTGTTCCCCTGTCTGTTGAAATTGTTGACATAATTCACCATCTCTTCTTATTGGTTTGGTTCTGGTGCTCCTCCATATGGTGAACTTGTGGATCCAATATTGCCTTGCATACCGAGAGTCTCCATGAATTTTCATATCTGATCTAGCTTGGCATTAACTACTGTGTTGGCTCCAACTTCATAAATTCCAGTAATTCTTTGAAACATGCTCATTTCTGTTGGCCATAAGGAATTGTTGTTGGCCATTTCTTCGATTAAGTCTCATGCTTGATCTTCTCATTTTTCCATCAAAGCTCCTCTAGCAGCAGCATCAATTGTGGTTCTCATTAGTCCAAAAGTCCATTATAGAAAGTTTGGACTTGAAGCCATTTTGGAATCTCATGGTGAGGACATTTCCGGAGCAAATCTTTGTATTTTTCCCAAGCTTCGTAGAGAGTTTCCGAGTATTGTTGTACAAAGGATGTGATGTCATTCCTCGGTTTTGCTGTTCTGGCTGGTGGAAAATACTTTGCAAGGAATTTGGTGGCTAGAGTGTTCCAAGTTGTGATGGAACCTGCTGGTTGTGAATGTAGCCAAGCTTTAGCTCTGTCTTTCAAGGAATATGGGAAAATCCGTAGTCTAATTTCTTCTTCAGCTGCTCGGTTGTAATTGAAAGTGCCGCAAATTTCCAGGAAGTTGCTGATGTGAGCATTAGGATCCTCAGTTGCATTCCCCCCAAACTGAACTGACTGCTGAATCATCTGAATGCATGTTTTGATGTCACATGCGTTTGCTGGTAAATGAGGAAGTACAATACATGAAATGAAGCCGTCAACCACCGGAATGGTTCTGTCTCGAATGGGAATTGGTGGTGCAACTTCTAAAAGTTCAGGTTCCATGTTGACTAAAGCTTCTTGGCCTTCTCGCATTTCCCTTCTCAATTGTCTGATGGTTCTTTCAATTTCTGGGTCAAGCGCTCGGAGTTCAAAACTTCTGGTTCGTCTCATGTAGTGTCTGAGAACCTGAAACAAGAAAACAGAAATAATAAGTAAAAAGAAATTATATACAATTAACGTATCTAACCCCAAAACTAATAGTGAAAGATAAATAAGTCCCCGGCAACGGCGCCAAAAACTTGTCCGGTACGAAATCACACGCATATAACGCAAGCGCACGTATCATTCAAGTAGTATAAAAAGTATCGATCCCACGAGGACTTAATACCTAGGCTATTAATTTGTATGAGGCCAAATGATTACAAGTATCTAACAGGTTGATTGTTTGATTGAGTGGTGACTTTAAACTTAAAAGCAAGTAAATAAATGGTGCGAAAGTTGATTGAGGAAAATTCAAATTTATTAAACTATCCAGGGTTGTGATTTCTTCCAATATCTTTTTAAAGATGAATGGATTATTTCATGTTTGTGTAATATATTGGTTTTCTAACCTGGAACACAAATTCTGCAAAAGCCTCTGTGTCGATGGTCGGATGCAAATACCCAGTGTAACCCAATTAAATCATATGTCTATGTTAATCAAATTACCTGGATTCATTAAGACTAAGTTCCAATTGTGGTTACCCCCGCCCGACAGGTATATGTCTATCCTGTAAGGAAATCTATTAAAGGGTTATATATCCTCAAGGAAGATCGTGGGCTATTAAGTCTAAGGCTAAAACCTAAAATTCCTTGTCAAGTTTATTTTTAGTTTACCAGATCAATCTTATTAATGGCCAGTTAACAAGAAGCATTAAGCTTAAAACTTAATAAGTAAACCTTTATATTACCCAAACTATAAAATAACCTCTTATAAACCGGTGATATTGGAATTCATCACAACCCCAGATAACCAACTTAGTTACGACACATAACTATGGCTAGTAACAACTTAAAAATAAAAGACATAAAGTAAAATGCTGAAAAGTAAAATGCTGGAAAATAAATAAGAAAAATACAATAAAAGAAAATGCTAGAGCTAGAGGATCTACTTGTATCACTACTATTTTAGATATCTCTATTAGTATAATATATTAACTTGTGTGATATTACCAACCAGCCATATAGGCGGTAATCTGATTAATTCAAATTAAGTCCGACCGACCATAATGTGGTATCATTATTTATCTATAAACCAACCATATAGGCGGTAATTACCAACCGACCAACCATGCGATATCCATGCTTAGTCAGGTTAAAACCAGTTTATAATTAATTACCAACCGACCAATATAGCGATATCCTTGTTAAGTCAAGTTTTGAATAGTTTATATATTATAATTAAGGGATATTAATCTAAATAGCAGTAATAAAATTTTTACCTTTTACTCTAGCATGGGGAAGTACCCCTTCATTGCTGAATAGTAAAAACTGAAAAAGTAAAGAAAGTAAATTACTATTACAAAAATTAAATAAAATTAATTACAGAAATGAAATTTAAACAAACTGGATACAAACTCCTTATTATTATCAGAGAATTCAGAGAGGAAGGTACATCTGAAACTGAAATTTCGAGCTGAATTTATAGGCAAAAAATGGCAAGCGCGTCGCGACACACAAGTTTGTTCTTGCGTCGCAACGCGCCTACATGGCACGCTCTGATTGGCTGATTTGATTCCCTTATCTTTTGACGTGGCATTTTGGATGATTAACTCAATAATTGCGATGACGTGGCGACACATGGCGATGTTGATTATCGGCACCGTGTGATTGTGACACGTGTCATGAGATGATTGGCTGATGATGACGTGGCTGACATGTGGCACACTGACTCGGTAAGTGACTGATATGGATTCCACATGTCTGACACGTGGCGATGGCGATTGTCGGCACAATAAGATTATGACATGTGGCACAGCGCACGTTTGCATGATCGATTATGATGTTGACACGTGGCAGGTGCACGTTAGCAGATTCGGTGCACATTAGCATCTGGCGCATTTTAGCAAAATCCCTCTAATTGGTCCACGTGTCCTGGCGCACGTTAGCGGTCGCGACGTGCCAAATGACCATTATATCATTTTTCACTGTTTTGGCCCCGAATCACCTCCAGAGAGTCCTGAAACTTTATTTATCTATAAAATAACACAAAAACACATCAAAATATTCACAAAGCTCAAGAAACTATACAAAATATTAGGTCAAATGAGTGGGAAATAGTGATACATTTACCATTCATCAAAGGTACTAAGGATAAGTTTATCATATATTGAGGAAATGAATTACAGATTAAGGGTATATGGAGTGATGATTCTGATTTCCTATCGGATCCCGATGATAGAAAGTCTACATTAGGATTCGTATTTACCCTTAACGGAGGTGCAGTTTGTTGGAAAAGTTCCAAACAGTGGTTTACAGCTGATTCCACCACAGAGGCAGAATATATTGCTACTTCAGAAGCTGCAAAAGAAGATGTTTGGATTAATAAGTTTATCACAGAATTGGGAGTTGTCCCAAGTATCGAGAATACGATTCCGTTATACTGTGATAATAATAGTGTCATTGCGCAAGCAAAGGAACCAATGGCGCATCAAAAATCGAAGCATGTGGAATGAAAGTACCACATCATTCGAGAGATTGTGTCATGAGGTGACATTGTTATATGCAAGGTCCAAGTGAAGATAATATAGCATACCCGCTTACAAAGGCAATACCTCCGAAGTTATTTAATAAGCATGTGGAGTCGATGGGTATTAAATACAATCAATATTGGCACTAAAGCAAGTAAGAGATTTTGCTAGGGTTGGTGCTCTGAGCACCAATTTCGTATGTATTTCCCTATAAATACTCTTGTAAATATTTTATTAGTGAATAAAATAAACAGTTTCTATAATATGAATTATTTTATATATGGTAAAGACGTAAATGACCATAGAGTGATTGGTTATGATACTGTTGTAAAAGCGTCGCAACTGACATTGAGCAGTATCATGACAGTATCATTCTTTAATTATTCCTGGTCAAGGTTTACAATTACTTGGTCAGTTAGTAAACCCGCTGAGACTGGTACGTGTTCGTATATTGGAATATTGGATTCCAATGGTTTCTCAATGAATCATAAGTCTAGGGAGACTTGTAGAGACACGTAGGTTTTATATTGGATAAACACTGAATGACTCACCAAAGATTCTTAATAGATGATACACCAACGTCAATAAAAATATTCTTGGGTTGAGTGAGCATAGTGATCCTTCGAATTGAGGTACTATTGTGGATGTATGAGGTATCCTCCACACTTTGATGGCAGTCATGTCACCGATCTATTTAGATTAGACCTCCGCCTGTTCGTTGGGTGTGGATTAATCCACAGGATATCATGTGTGTATCAAGATAGGATCCGTCATTTCTATGTACAGAGCATAGGTATCCATTATGAGATTAGCAATCTGTTAAATCCATGAGCCTGTGGTACACTTTAGAAGTGAGTTCTAAGTATTATTAAGAGATTGCTAATAGAATCTTTGACGAGAGTATACCTATAGAGATTTGACTTTTATATCTATATCTCTGGGATAATCTGGATACCTATGACGGAGGGATTATACGTATATAGTGATCTCGACCTGTATGATTCATCAAGTTTATCTGTGGTCATCATAATTTACGGGTGGGTAAGTTATAGACACGAAATTGGATTTCGTGACGAAAATGCCTGAATCTATAAAGTCTCTCATTAATGAAACATACTCGTAGAGTACTAGGATAACCATTATAAATAATATTGATTATTTATTGATCGTTTAACGGTTAAACGATAAATACACACTTTAAGGATTTTTTCTGGTTATTTCCTAATTAATGTGTATTTGATTTAAATACTTGATTTTATTAAATTCACAGTAATTAATTGTCAAATAAAGTATTTGACATTCGTTATAATATATATGTATTATGGAATATTTAATGTAAATATTATACATATATTTAGATTTTTGTATTTGTAATTATCTAATTATTTAATTATTAAATAATTAGATTAATTAAATATAAATATATTTTCACTTTAATATGGAAAAATGTAATTGGTACACTTGTGCATATATTAATTAAAATGGTTGACAACTTGATTTTTGGCATATTTAATATTGATTAAATTTGCAAAATCAAAATTCCCATTTTGCCCCTAGAGTCGGTCAAGCCGTAATTTTTTAAGCTTTGAGTTTTTTTTATTTTTGATTCACTTTTGGTTTCAAAAATAGATTACAAAAAAAGGCAGTTGAGTGAAAAACAAAGTGATAAAGGTGATTTGTGAAGAAAGCTTTGAAAATTAAGGTAATTTCATATTTTTCTTTACTTGAAAATTATTTATATGCCTTTAGACTTGAACATATGATGTTACCATGTTTTTATATTCTCTTAAGTTTGCAATAAGTTTGTTTGAAGCATGAATGAAAGGTGTTAGCATGTGTATTTTGTAAAGGAAGCTTATTAAGGGTGATTAAGCTTACTTTTAGTTATTTGATAACTTGGTAGCCATTTTAGAGTTGCTTAGACACTCATAAATAACTAGAATTGTTCTTGATTTGTTTCATGGTGGTGAGACTTGTTTGGTGTGGTAAGGATTGAATTAAAGTGTTGAATTTTATAAATTTGGTGTTAATTGATCTATTGGATAATTTTGTAAAATTAGGGTTCATAACCCTTTCCAAATTTGGGGCTTTTATGTATTTGTTAATTAATGATGTATATATGATGCATATTAATTTTGGTATTGATCGGATTTGATTTTGAGTGGTTTTGAACTAATTTGGACTAAAGTGTAAATCCTGAAAAATTGAGGGACCTCTCGGCAATTTGGGGAAAATTAGTTTCTTGAATTGCAATTTGTATTTTCATATATAAGACATGTATAAATCATTTTGGGATTGATTTGGAATCAATTAAAATTATTTTTGACAATTTAGGACTAAAATGATAAAAATACAAAGTTTAGGGGCTAAATGGTAATTAATGAAAAATCTGATTTTTTGGGTAAAATTTCAGTTTTTAAAGTATTGAGTACCCAATAAAAATTATTGAAATCGGAAAATTTTGATTTTCCGCGTTCCGCTGTGTTTACCCGGAATTGCCGCTTAAAA
Source organism: Zanthoxylum bungeanum (assembly GCA_019454045.1). Taxonomy (NCBI): domain Eukaryota; kingdom Viridiplantae; phylum Streptophyta; class Magnoliopsida; order Sapindales; family Rutaceae; genus Zanthoxylum; species Zanthoxylum bungeanum. The sequence goes on along the minus strand of SKCR01006915.1, from coordinate 84,564 downwards.
CCCCAACATTTAAGTATTGATTGTCCATTCCTGATATCACCCATGCCAATAAGTAAATCAAAATAATTTTTCTCACCCCAAGATCACTGATAAAATGGTTCTTATAAATATAGAAATTCTATGCAAACGCATGTAACATACATGTAATATAAAAAGATATTGATCCCACGAAAAATTATTATTATTGTCAATTACTAAATTATCTCAATAATATTCTTGACAATGAAATTATGATAGCTAAATAATATAAACTAAATCATTAAAAAGGGAAATTGAAACACACGAAATTAATAAGAGAAGAGAAAGTCATAGGTCATAACTTTCCCATGATGTTCACTTAAATATCTCTCATCTCTCTCTAATTAATCAATTATAAGAAATTATTAATGTAGAACACAATTTTATTTACAAACCTCTTCCAAGCGTCAAGTAGAAAAAAATTATCTTACTCAGTAACTATATTCCTATATTAATTAGAATAAGACGAATTCATTAAATTCAAGTTCTAATTAGGGGTTACACGTTCTATGGATGTATATTCCTAACCTAACATGGAAATCCAACTAATGAACTGTATCATGTGTTGAATTATCAAAGTTTAAACTTATAAATCCAAATTTTAATTTCATTATGGTTTCCCGGTCTTATGCACTTAATTCTATTTTCCAACTTCAAATGATTATCTAATCAACCCCATTGATTGCTAAGCAATAGAAAATCATGAAAAATAAGATAAAACAGACAATCATAAATAGAAGGTCACAATATCAACCAAAGAGAGATTTAATTAATTAAACTATAAATTAGGTTCCATTGAGAGTTTAGTTAAATAAAATAAAAGCACACATAAATATCGTATTCAATTTAAGCACAAAGAATCTAAGAGTATGGATAGAGAAAACTAATGATTAAAGGTTGTCAATTCTCAATTTTCATCTTCCTCACCTTAATTCTTGAAGTTCTTAAAGATCTTGACTTCTCTTATGTGTTGAGAGTGTTTTTTTCCTCCAAACCCAAATTTGTTATACTCTGTTGACGGCTGATTTTGGTCTCAGGGCAATATGGGAATATTACTCCCGAGACAATCCTCCCTCAATAATGAATTTGTTCGGTTAAGGGGAAAGCAAAAGCAAACTTAGCAAAAGACAGATAAATACACCAATCAACAAGGAGTTTTAACGTGGTTCGGCGGATCTTGGTCCGACCTACGTCCACGGGCCCAAAAAGGATGATACTTTTATTAAACACGATTCTCAGCTCTGCGTCTTGTTTTTTACAAGTCTGATGGTAATGATTCTGATGCCAACTCCCCCTTTACCTATGCTCTACCCTCCTATTTATAATAGTGTAGAAATCAGATTCCTTCTCCTACAAGAGATTTCATAGTTGAAACAATTTCATTTTCCCATAAGGATTCCTAATCAAAACTACCTTTACTTCTCATACCCTATTAGAATAGGATAACTTATCTCCTTACCCCATAAGAATATGATAAATTATCCCCTTACCCCATAAGAATATGATAACTATCTCTGGAGCATATCTCGCTATCTGGTCGGTCTTCATGAGGTCGGTCATGATAGTCTTTTGAGCTGAGAATGCTGCTACCGATCTGATAATTGCCCGGTCATCTAAACCCAAGTGCTCGGTTACCGATCACAAAGTGCTCGGTCACTTATTGTTTGGCTCTTAGTGGTCGGGTCGGCATTAATGATTTCGACCGAGAAGGGAATTACCCTACCCCTGCCGTACTCCTTAAATACCATAGGTCTTGAAAACACCATCAACATCTGTCCCCTAGTTCTCGGTAACAACGAGTTTGCGAGTTGATGCCGGGAACTATAAAAAAGATGGTGTGCTGATCGCCTTGCTGGTGGTCGTTCCAGAAATCACAGAGAAATTGCATTCGCCATCAACTAAGTCTTCTGTTTCTATCTCCATATCCTCGGTTATTGGAGATGCTGACCCTTATTCAGAACGATTCTCCACCTCAAAGAAAATTGCTTACTTAGGTCGTTCAATCAGGAGATGAAGTTCCTCTTGTTGTCCAAACTAAAAATGACTCCTCCTCTGTAATATCTGTACCAGAGATTTAGAGGTCCTGACCCCTGACTGATCCAATCTCGATTGTGAGGAGAAAATTTTGCCTCTGAGCTAACGATGATGTGCTCGGTGGCATGTGATCTTGTCTCGAGCTGTTAGAGATTCTCGGACCTGGGGGAATGTTACGTCCCCAGTCCGAAGGACTGACTCGGTGGGACGTAACCAAACCCGAATGAAGAGAGGCACTTGGACCTGGGGGAATGTTACGTCTCCAGTCCGAATGGCTGATTCGGTGGGACGTAACCCGACCCCGAATGAAGAGAGGCACTTGGACTGAGGGAATGTTAGGTCCCCAGTCCGAAGGGCTGACTCGGTGGGACGTACCCCGACCCCGAGCTGAGAAAGGCACTTGGACCTGGGGGAATGTTACGTCCCTAGTCCGAAGGGCTGACTCGGTGGGACGTACCCCGACCCCGAGCTGAGAAAGGCACTTGGACCTGGGGGAATGTTACGTCCCCAGTCCAAAGAGGTAGACTCGGTGGGACGTAACCCGACCCCGAGTCGAATAACTAAGTGGCCTCGGCGGAACAAAAATCCCCGAGCCGAATAATCAAGTGGCCTCGGCGGAACGAAATCCAGCCCTGAGCCGAATAATCAAGTGGCCTCGGCGGAACGAATCCAGCCCGAGCCGATTAACCAAGTGGCCTCGGCGGAACGAATCCAGCCCCGAGTACTGGTTAATCCTTGGGACTTATTCAGAGGGGAAGTCTATCCACCTTTGAAGCCCTATTAGATTTGGTACGGGCGTCCCCTTGCCAGACCTAATGAAAACGAAAACGGATTTTTTGAAAAATAAAATTAAAAAGTGTAAATAACAGCACGGATACCTCGAAACAGCGTCCCGTCCGAGGTCTCCAAAACACAATTCTGAATCTTTCAATTCAGTGTCCCGGCGAACCAGGATTTGGATCAGAGAGCGTTTGAAATGGTAAGGGCACATCCTCTATACGTCAGGTCACTGTGGAGCCTGCGTATTGTATGAGGGCTCCTCCTTACAATGCTGGAGCAGGCACACGCCACGGGGGCACAACGCCTCCCCGTGCCGCGCCTCTCTTGGATCCAAATGATGAATGGATCAAAGAGTGTCCGACATTAAGGGTGTATTCCTCCTTACGTCCGGTAACACTGGAGCAAGCAATCGTCACGGGGGCATAGTTCCTCCCCGTGCTATGCTTTCCCACGGACCCATTGCATCGAGTATATGAGGATTAGAGAGTGTTCGACACATTAAGGGCATATTCCTCCTTATGTTCGGTAACACTAGAGCAAGCAATCGCCACGGGGGTATCATCCATCCCCGTGCTATGCTTCTCACAGATCCTATGCATCGAATACATCCCTGAATATTCTGAGGACCCCGAGCTTGAGAGACATTTGGTTCTGGGGGAATTTTCCATCCCCAGGCCAATAAACATGACTCGGTGGGGCGTAACCCGACCCCGAGCTGTAACAAACATCGATCTCGGCGGTACAAGAGCAGACCCGAGCCAGAAAGAGACATCGGTCTCGGCTGTACAAGAGCAGACCCGAGCCGGAAAGAAACATCGGTCTTGGCGGTAGAAGAGCAGACCCGAGCCGGAAAGAGACACCGGTCTCGGCGGTACAAGAGCAGACCCTAGCCGGAAAGAGACATCGGTCTCGGCGGTACAAGAGCAGACCCTAGCCGGAAAGAGACATCGGTCTCGGCGGTACAAGAGCAGACCCGAGCCGGAAAGAGACATCGATCTCGGCAGTATAAGAGCAGACCCGAGCCGGAAAGAGACATCGGTCTCAGCGGTACAAGAGCAGACCCGAGCCGTAAAATATATATCAACAAAACGGACTCGGCGGTACAAGAGCAGACCCGAGCCGTAAAACAAATATCAAAACCATTGTGTGAGCCATAACAAACAAGCATAATCAAATGTCAACCTAAGTCAGAAGAGGTTTTACTCACCTTTTTAGGATCCGTTGCCTTTCTTGCAACTCTACAAGGGTCACTACAAGCAAGGCTCTTCTTAATACATCCTCTCTGCATCTCAGCATTTCACGCATCCGACCGGATGAATTCCGCTATCAACTTGGTCGACCTCAAAAACCGAATGGTCTATGTACACACTGAGATAGCCTTCTTTCACCAAGTCTTCCACCTGCTCCCGCAGGTCTCTGCACCCATTCGTGGCATGTCCCCTTACGTTATGGTAGATATAATATGCCCTACTATTTCCCTCCTCAATCGGGAACCTCCTCAAATTAGGCTCGGCCAACAGACCTTTATCCTGGATTTCCCGAACTATCTGGTGAAATCCCTGACGATCGGTGATTTCCATCTTCTGCCATCGTCTTACTACGCGAGCTGCTTTTTGTTGAGTTCCCCACAGACGGCGCCAACTGTTGACGGCTGATTTTGGTCTCAGGGCAATATGGGAATATTACTCCCGAGACAATCCTCCCTCAATAGTGAATTTATTCGGTTAAGGGGAAACCAAAAGAAAACTTAGCAAAAGACAGATAAATACACCAATCAACAAGGAGTTTTAACGTGGTTCGGCGGATCTTGGTCCGACCTACGTCCACGGGCACAAAAAGGATGATACTTTTATTAAACACGCTTCTCAGCTCTGCGTCTTGTTTTTTACAAGTCTGATGGTAATGATTCTGATGCCAACTCCCCCTTTACCTATGCTCTACCCTCCTATTTATAATAGTGTAGAAATCAGATTCCTTCTCCTACAAGAATTTCCTAGTTGAAACAATTTCCTTTTCCCATAAGGATTCCTAATCAAAACTACCTTTACTTCTCATACCCTATTAGAATAGGATAACTTATCTCCTTACCCCATAAGAATAGGATAACTTATCCCCTTACCCCATAAGAATAGGATAACTTATCTCTGGAGCATATCTCGCTATCTGGTCGGTCTTCATGAGGTCGGTCATGATAGTCTTTTGAGCTGAGAATGCTGCTACCGATCTGATAATTGCCCGGTCATCTAAACCCAAGTGCTCGGTTACCTATCATAAAGTGCTCGGTCACTTATTGTTTGGCTCTTAGTGGTCGGGTCGGCATTAATGATTTCGACCGAGAAGGGAATTACTCTTTTTACCCCTGCCGTACTCCTTAAATACCATAGGTCTTGAAAACACCATCAACATACTCAAAACCCTAAATGTCTCTTTCCTTAAATAAGGACTCTTAAAATGATCAAAATTTAAATATAGGACACGGGCGAGTGTCGCGGCATTAAGGTCTTGTCGCTAAAGTGCTTGGCGCATCTGGATTCCTATCTTGATTTTTTCATGATTGGCTCCGCGACGCTCCCTTCTTATACCCGACACTGAGTAATTTTGGCACTGCGATGCTGTAAATTGATACTGCAACACTGAATGGACCCAAATCTTCTAGATCAAATTCCTTTTAATTAGTGTCGTTGCGCTTTAATATGGTGCCACAATACTAGCTCTATATATCTAATTCCAAAATCCTATCATTGATTCAGTTTTCGCCTTTTTGCTCAAAGATTTTGATTTGTCATTGTTTGCTCCGAAGTTACAAAACACACACAAAAAGAAATAAAACTATATAAACTGATCTTAATGACTAGCAATTCTATAGATAAATTGGTGGTAAATATTTATATATTTATTACTCATCGCATCCTAAACTTAAACATTTACTAGTCTTGAGTAAAACAAAAAAAAAATCAAAACTAACTAAGCCACTCTCGTAGGGTTCACAGTTGCATTTAGCATATGCAATAAGCCTTTTATATCCCTAAGCAATCCTAGAGGACAAGTGTAATCTCGTGAAGGTTTAAAGCGATGATACCCATTGACGTCATCAAAAACTACTAAATAAACAAAAAAAAAAAGATACAACAAACATAACATAGTCAACTTCTAACAATAATTCCTCAAAGATCAAAATATAATATGACAATGGCTCAAAAAAGTTTCAAAATATTGTAAATAGCACAACTTCCTTCAAAAAATTAAATGCATCTCATTTAAATCCTAACACATATGTGAATCAATCACATCATAATTTATCATTTAGATCATCAATCTTGATAATTTTTCATCTTCATAATTAAAATAGAATGAGTCAAACCAACCTATTATCAACATCTCAACTTTCTTTTTCTTAATTTTCCACAAAACAGGCTTTTATTTTTTTTAAGAGACTTTCACACTAACCCCGAAGGCAACCCTTTCCTCATAATAGAGCATCATCTGAATGCACATGTAGTTTACATGAATACATTACCAACTTACTCTTGGGCGACTTCACATATTAGAGATTGTAGATAGCAATTATTTATTGTAGCAGTCATCCATTCCAATTATCTCAATTTAAACTATCTTAAAACCAAATCTCAAGTCTAAACTAGAACAAAACTGATAATAGTGCTTTGATATGAAAAAAATATCTCAAACAAACTTAATTTAAGAATTCACCATTGACATTAATCAACATTTATAACTTTCTAAAAGTCAAGAATTCTAATACGGATCAAATCCATATCATAATCATGCGATCATTCCAACCAATACAAAACTCAAAAATTAAAAAAAAAAAAAAAATTAACACAAAACAACAATAACAAAATTTTTGAACAAAAAAATACAAAAGTAAACAATTTGTATTCCCTACCCCAAACTTAAATCTAATATTGTTCTTAATGTTAGTGTTCCTAGAACCAGCCAAGATCATCTAAGAGTGATTTGTGTGTGAATACATTAAAAATAAGTTGCGGAAGACTTACATTGATTGGATGAATTTGAAGACTTTTTCTTTGTTGTTAAAGCTTCCAAGCCTTCTTTTAGTATTTCCAACACTTGGGTGAGTCTCCCTATCACCTCATTTGACTCCTTAATGTGATAGCATTTAAGAATTTTGCAACAAAACTCCATGGGAGAACAATGAAGTTCACGGCTCCAAGGAGAAGAAAAGAGAGATGGTTGTTGTGAATAGTGAAATTATGCACTTCCAAGGTGACCAAATTAATTTATAGTGAGGTTGAGCGTTGAAATTGGTTTGAGTGTTATATAAGCAAAGTCAAGCTTACTTTTAAGAAATCAAATCCAATATTTTAAGCTTAACCACTTCCATCATATGTCTAACATGTGATGTAAGTGAAGTGGATCCCACCACTTTTAAATTCCAAATTTAAGTCGGTTAAATCAACACGCAACTTCGTTCGGGCCCGGGTTTGTTTAATTCCAAATTAAATGAATTTACCGTTGTGACTTAATAAAATCTAATTTAATTAAATAATAATGTCTAGCAAAATTATTACGAAAGTCGCTTGTGAATTAATTCTAAATTAATTCGTTCGCTAGAATTAAAATCCAATTTAATTCCGCTTTGAAATTCGATTTCATTTAATATATCCAATATATTATTTTAGCCCAAATAAATAAATTAAATAGTAAAATCTAATTTAACTATTAAATTTTCTTTGCCGATTAATTCCAAATTAATCGCGTTCTCTCTTCTCGTCGAATTAATCCCAGATTAATTCTTATCGCAATTAATCCTAGATTAATTTTCTCTCTCTTAATTAATCCCAGATTAATTATGTTCGAGTCAAATATAATCAGTGAATCTTTGGGAGGTGACCAAGAGATCACTGGATATGTTGGCAGTAAATACGGTTATCGGACTATCCGAATACGTGCGTACCCGGTACCATTTTCTTACCAATTTACAAGACATGGTTGGCTTCTAGCAAAGCACCGTGCCTACCCATTTCTCCAGAAATATTCTTTAAAGGAATATATAATCTTTTTCAGGCGTAGTATATGTAGTATTGTGTATTACGATCCAGTATTGGATGTCACATGCTAGGCCTGAGGCTGGAATTGTGTCTGCCCCGTACGAAACATATATCGGATCTCTGGTAACTAGTCTCTATTATCGGATAATCATGACCTAGTTATATTATCTCGATGAATGCAGTACATAAGAGTACTAGTTCTGTATCCTACGTAATCATCATCTCCATATGACTGAAGTGATACTTCCATCTTGACATCACATCCTATTTATTACGATTTTCAATATACCCAGAAGAGGCGTACACAGAACCTGTTAAAGCCCCGGACGACCAAAACCAAAGTATACTGATTGTCGTAAGTATTAGCGATGCAAGTCTCAGGTTAAGACCAAATACACATACCCTTATTCGGATTCCCATAGACACATAGTCATACTACCAATGGGATTCCGAAGGGTCTATCCAGAGGGAAGCTGTTTCCATACCATCAGTAAACAGAACCTCATATTACACTTGCATGAGTATCCAATACCCATATATATGATAAATATGTCTTTATGCTTCCATAACACGCACAATTGTAATACTAGTCTATTCCGTATTATCGATGTCCAGTCTCGATAATACTACGACTAGTGATATTTAATGATTAAACCTTACGTGGATTAATATTGTCTCATAGCTTATTAATCTGGTACTAATCATATGGACTTTTATCATTTATATATCCCGGTAATCCAATTACAAATGATAAAAGTGCAATATCCTATGTCATATAGTTAATTTGTACAACAACACCATGTTCTGTACAAATAGTGATGCTATGAGTCATAATTGTCCAATGATCTCCCACTTGGCCTATAGCCAATCAATCAAGTGTCCTACACCTGAACTATGTACGGGTCGCTCAAACTTCTGCTGAGAAAAAGCTTTCGTCAGCGAATTTGTAATGTTATCATCTGACGCGTTTTATTCGATCATCACATCGCAACGATGTATGATCTGACGAATCAGATGAAATAGTTGAAGTATATACTTGGATCGTTGATGAGACCGCGGTTCCTTAGCCTATGTCGTAGCCTATCTCAGCTGCTAACAGAACTACTCCTAATCTAATTAGGAATTTTATAGATCCAAAATGCTTCTTTTGCTGCCTCAACTGCAACAATATTCCGGTTTTGTTGTTTATTCGGCAATAGTATCTTGCTTGGAATATTTCCAGCTCACTGTTCCGTCATTCAAACTATCTAGTACCCTTATTGCGACTTACAGTCATTTTTATCGGTTTGAAAACTTACAGCGGTGAACCTAGTCACCTCAAGTTCTCCTTTCCCCATATTATCAGAAAGCATCTTTAGTTCGTCCAAGATACTCAAGGATGTTCTTTACATTAATCTAATAACCATCACCTGGATTAGCCTGATTGTGACTCCATATGCTCAAAGCATATGAGACACTAGGTCACGTAAATATATTTCAATGTACGAGTTCTCGGAGAGTGCCAAAAAATTTTAGATCTAACCCAGTAGATCCTTATTCCTAGAATAAATGTTGCCTCTCCCAAGTATTCCATGAAGAATTTTAACGGCACCGATTATATTATGGGAATGTCATTTCCAAGAAATAATATATCATCATTATATAGGAAAATCACTGTCAGTGTGCTCCCACTAACCTTCTTATATACAAAAGAATCATTTTCGTTTTGAATGAAATCATATACCATTATTATCTCGTCAAAACGTTGGTTCCAAGAACGCAATGTTGTCTTCAATCCATTAATGGATCGGTTTAACTTACAAACCTTGTTTGCATGTTTTTGGTACAATAAAACCGCCAGGTTATATATAAATATCCTCCAAAAGGTTTTCATTTAAAGAATACAGTTTTGACATTCAGCTGCGATATTTCATAAATGAAACATGCAGCATTAGCAAGCATTATCCAAATGGATTTAATCATGGCAACTGGTAAAAGGTTTCGTCGTAATCGACACCATGTTGATGACGATATCCTTTTGCTACAAGCCTGGCTTTGTACATTTGTATACTGCCATCCATGTTTTTCTTCACTATGAAGACTTATATTGTACCAATAGGCACGATGCCTTCTGGTACATCAACCAGTATCCAAACTTAGTTGGTATACATGGAATCCATTTCGGACTTCATGACACTTTGCTATAAAAGGAATCGATACCTTGTATCACTTCCTCATACATAGCCGGTTCGTCTTCCTCAATAAGATTGATATCTACATGAGGTGAGATCAGAAACCCATACCTCCCAGGTTATTTTCTAACTCTCCGACCTACGTGGTTCTTGTGTATTCGAAGATTATTGGTACAGTTTCATCCATGATGAACAGTTGGTGTTCCGTGAGGACTCGGTGCCTGGAACAGTATTACTATGATTTTCATCGAGTTTTACTTTCCTCCCACTTACCACTGCATTTAGGAATTACTCTTAGGAAAACCGCATGGAGAGCAACAATTACATTGTTCTTTTGTGAGTTGTATAAGTACTATACTTTGGTTTCCCTAGGACAACCTACAAATAGGCACTTATTCGATTTGGGTTCTAATTTGGTACCATCCAAACATTCAATTATATGCCCAGCATCCCCAAATATTTAGGAATGAGAAACCCGGTTTATTTCATATTCATATCTAATATGAAGTATGTCTAACAGATTTTCATGGAACCTTATTCAAAATAAGTATTGCACTGTTTAATGTGTATCCTCATAAGGAAATTGGTAGCTCGGAGTGACTCATTATTAACCTTACTATGTCCAACAAAGTTTGGTTTCTCTGTTCGGACACACCGTCAATTGAGGTGTCCCGCGAGGAGTCCACTGTGAAAAAATACCATACTCTTCAAGTAATCTTGAAACTCATATGTTTAAGTATTTTACACTATGGTCCGACTGTAATATTTTTAATACTTTTACAGTCTGTTTTCTTACTTCGTGTGGAAACTCTTTGAATTTATCAAAAGTTTTTGACTTGTGTTTCATAAAATACACAAAACCGTAACGCGATGCCACATCCGTAAAGGTTACGAAGTATTCATATCCACCTCTAGCCTAGCTAGATATGAGCCCACTTACGTCACTATGAACGAGGGCTAACAGATCGGTGGCACCTGCACTTTTACCAAGTAAAATGTGTTTTAGGCACTTTGCCTAATAAATTAGATTCGTAGACATCATTTGATTAGAATCAAATCCGTCCTAGTATCCACGCTTCGAAAGTGTGGATATACGAGTCTTGTTATTGTGTCTCAGACAACAATGCCACTTTTAAGTCTCAACAGATTTACTCAATTTGAGCTTTTGTTTGTCATATTATATGTTTGAGATTCATTTATATTCTAAATATAAATATTGTTATTCACATCTAATGTGCTTATCTCAATATCATCTTTATAAACAAAACACTTAGTGTTCTAGAATATAAAGGTATACCCGCAACGGGTTAAACTAGATACAGAGATAATATTCATAGTCAAACTAGATACATTGTTACAGTCTCCTAATTTAAATACATGCCCAAATAGAAGTTCCAAAATTTAGGTTTCTATGGCCAAAACAAAGACTCATGTCATGTTTCCGACTCATAGGTCGATCTCATCTGAAGCCAGTTTCCTGCTAATCAGCAGATCCCGCACATCAGTACATATGTTTATATACCACATCCAGTATCAAAAATCTAATTTTTTTTAAACTAGTAGTGGTCATGTTTATAACAAACATACCTGAAGTCGGAGCCTTGCCCGTCTTCACTTCCTTCATGTCTGCCTTGTCCATACGACAGTCACGCTTTCAGTGACCCCGTTAGCCATAATTTAGGCAGAAATCTTGGGATATGTCATTTTTCTTCCTATAAGACTGTGACAATTTAGCATTTGCCCTTTTTCTTCACACCTCCAGAAGCCTTCGGCTAAGCCTTGGCCTTCTAGGATGTCGAAGCAAGATACGTCTTGTGCTTCTTGCCCTTTTTTTAAGCTCTAGCTCTGTCTCATTGAGCATAGCCATTAACTCTCCAAGAGTTTTCTCTTGGTTCATAATGAACCTGCCCCAACATTCGGGCAAAAACTGTATGATCAAATCTTTGGAAGTCTCGACCACGTAGGTAATGCCCAGCTAACCTTGCTGTTCGATGTCAGCAATCATCTGCGACACCTAGTGCTCGACAGATATACCTTCTGACATACGCGAGCGAAAGAGCTTCTTTTTCAATTTTTACTTCTAAGATCTAAGGTTAGATCTATGAAGATCCTTTAACTTCAACATCATGGTATAATGATCTAATCCTTAGTTTTGACGACGAAATTAAAGAGTCATTGCGGAAAACATAACAGATTGAGCATTAAAGTTATCATCACTATGAGTCTTCCAAGACTCATGCTCTATTATTTGCTCAACTCCGGGCTCAGGCCTGAGAAGTTTCTCTATCAAATAGAATAACTTCTCTGCTCCCAGGAATATCCTGAGGTTCTATTCCCAATCTGAAAATTGAAGCCGCTTAAAGATATTTTCACCCAGGATTATGTTCTAAACGCTAATCTTTCAGTTATCTTGATTCCAATAGTCCAACTATACAATCAACGATTTCGGGTATAATCAAATATAATGATTACTATAGTCTAACTATATAATCAACTATAATTGATCGGTTACTTTCAAATATATTGATTACTATAATCCAATTATATAACCAACTACAAATGAAATAGTTTGAATACAGTCCAACTGTTAAATTAAAACAACAATTGAATATTAGTCCAACTAATATATTTATTAACGATGGAAAATAAAATGAGCGCGTATTGGTAAGTAGCTAAACGAAATTGCAAATTTAATACTTGCTTCCCACTATTTTCGGCGAGCCTCTAACCCTCTGTGGAGTACTCGGGAAACCTAGTTTCCTAGTGGGCTAGGATCCCGTTAAATAACATACAACGTTGACTTTGGCCAACAAGTTGTATGAAACTTAACAAGGTAGATCTCTAAGATCAATTGGATCCCATCCAATTCTTAGATCCGGTAGGTGGACCTCCAAATCCGAAACATATATCCAATATATGCCAATATATCCAATATATTGCCTAACTTTTTCCTCTGAATCAACTAAGTCTTGGCTTTAGCTCAACAAGCTTAATGAAACCAGTTAAGTGTGACCCATTGACATTGGGAAAGCTTCATAATCAAGGCCGATGAACAAGAAGTGACCTTGACTTTGGTCAACAAATCACAACTTGCCCAAGGCGTACGATATGGAACAAAGCCTTCATGATTCAAACACATCCGCGATGGACAAAGGTCTTGACTTTGGCCAACAAACCAATGCCAATCTTGGATCTTGAGAGAGAATCACTCAATAGAAGGAAAAACGCTTAATATGAAATGAGGGTTTTTTTTGCGATTTGGCAACCAATTTATTATCTTTAATTAGGTCTCATCATACACCCTTAAGCATGCATTCTAAAAGCATAATAAGGCGCAATAAAATTAATAATGATATACAGATGGATATATAATACAATTTGTTCCTAAAACAAATCTCTCCATTTACTATCTCCCGCTAGCACTATTCTTACTTCTACCCAATTACATAATAATTCTAAAGAAACCTCATTTACATTAAGGGGAATTGGTGAGAAGATAAATACAATGAGAAAAGAGGTAGTAAGCTGGACACGCAGGTCCAATTTAATAAATTCTAAATTTATTACAACAATTTCCAAAATTGCACTCACCCTTCTAATATACATCTGATATACATTATTCATAAATACATCCAAGTATTAACACAAAACATGTTATCAATCAATCTAATCCAATTAATTAATCTTTAATTAATGACCATTCAATGTTCAAACAACGATTTGATTTGCGCGAGTCCAACTCGTTTAATAATAAATACTCAAAGCATGTATTCTTGAATTATATCGAACTACAATCTTAATTCCAAATTAAATTATATTCAATACTAATTCATATTTAATTTCAAATTAAATAATTACACTTTTAATAGTGCCTTTTGGATTTGGATTCCAAATCCAATCTTTATGGGTCTCAAAGGCCCAATTAGTATCAAATATTATTCAATTAAAGTCCAATGGGCTTTTAATTAATTCTTTACTCATGGGCTTTGGCAATTATGGGTCAAACCCAAGATGCCAATGCCCAATTAGGAATCACCCTATGCCAAAAATCAATTTAGGCCCAATTAAAATTTTAAAGGCCCAATTATCATATGTGGACTTTATGGAAATGGTTTTAGGCCCAATTGGATCCAACCAATTATCCTAAACCAAACTTGGCCCAACCAAGCCCATTAAACCCAAATAATAAATTAAATTAACTCATTATTCCAAATTACAAATTAATTCAATTCAAGTGTAATTACCATAATTAATTATTAATCTAATGCTTCCAAAACACTAATTAATTCAATTAATCATGCTCAACATTTCCAATTCATGTCCAACACAAATTGAAGCAAAACAATTCATTATAACATGCTTATCATTTCACGGCAATGGCAACAAAAATCATTCAATTTGATTTCAATTCAATTTAAATCAACATTCAATATTTCTATTATGCCATCAACACATCCAATATGTCAAATTTCAAAAATTCACCATGAATATATTCTAGGGTGCATTCGGCCTAAGGCTAGGGAATTAGGGAAAAAATTATCCAATTCATTTTCTCAATTCCTAAGATGTACAAATCCAATTAAACATCATCCAAGCTCAACCAAATCATCAATTCAAGAAAATACATACTCCAAGCATAAATTCCCAAATTAAAGTCCATGAACCCTAGAATTCCAAATCAAACTTAGGAGGCTCTGATACCATTGTTAGTGTTCATAGAACCAGCCAAGATCATCTAAGAGCGATTTGTGTGTGAATACATCAAAAATAAGTTGAGGAAGACTTACATTGATTGGATGAATTTGAAGACTTTTTCTTTGTTGTTGAAGCTTCCAAGCCTTCTTTTAGTATTTCCAACACTTGGGTGAGTCTCCCTATCACCTCATTTGATTCCTTAATGTGCTAGCATTTAAGAATTTTGTAACAAAACTCCATGGGAGAACAATGAAGCTCACAACTTCAAGGAGAAGAGAAGACAGATGGTTGCTATGAATAGTAAAATTCCGCACTTCCAAAGTTGACCAAATTAATTTATAGTGAGGTTGAGTGTTGAAATTGGTTTGAGTGTTATATAAGCAAAGCCAAGCTTACTTTTAATAAATCAAATCCAATATTTTAAGTCTAACCACTTCCATCATATGTCTAACATGTGATGTAAGTCAAGTGGGTCCCACCACTTTTAAATTCCAAATTTAAGTCGGCTAAAACAACACGCAACTTCGCTCGTGCCCGGGTTCGTTTAATTCCGAATTAAATGTATTTGCCGTTGCGACTTAATTAAATCCAATTTAATTAAATAATAATTCCTAGCAAAATTATTACGAAAGTCGCTTGTGAATTAATTCTAAATTAATCTATTCGCTAGAATTAAAATCCAATTTAATTCTGCTTTGAAATCCGATTTCATTTAATATATCCAATATATTATTTTAGCCCAAATAAATAAAATAAATAGTAAAATCCAATTTAACTATTAAATTTACTTTGCCGATTAATTCCAAATTAATCGCGTTCTCTTTTCTCTTTCAATTAATCCCAGATTAATTCTTGACGCAATTAATCCTAGATTAATTTTCTCTCTCTTAATTAATCCAAGATTAATTCTGTTCGAGTCAAATATCATCGGTGAATCTTTGGGAGGCGACCTAAGAGATCCCTGGATATGTTGGCAGTAAATACGGTTATCGGACTATCTGAATACGTGTGTACCCGGTACCACTTTCTTACCAATTTACAAGACATGGTTGGCTTCTAGCAAAGCACCGTGCCTACCCAATTCTCTTGAAATATTCTTTAAAGGAATATATAATCTTTGTCAGGCGTAGTATACGTAGTATTGCGTATTACGATCCAATATCAGATGTCACATGTTAGGCCTGGGGCAGGAATTGTGTCTGCCCCGTACGAAGCATATATCGAATCTCTGGTAACTAGTCTCTATTATCGGATAATCATGACCTAGTCATATTATCCCGATGACTGCAGTACATAAGAGTACTAGTTCCGTATCCTACGTAATCATCATCTCCATATGACTAAAGTGATACTTCCATCTTGACATCACATCCAATACACTACGATTTTCAGTATACCCAGAAGAGGCGTACACAGAACCTGTTAAAGCCCCGGACGACCAAAACCAAAGTATACTGATTGTTGTAAGTATTAGCGATGCAAGTCTCAGGTTAAGACCAAATACACCTACCCTTATTCGGATTCCCATAGACACATAATCATACTACCAATGGGATTCCGATAGGTCTATCCAGAGGGAAGTTGTTTCCGTACCATCGGTAAACAGAACCTCCTATTACACTTGCATGAGTATCTAATACCCAAATATATGAGAACTATGATGTTATGCTTCCATAACACGCACAAGTGTAATACTAGTCTATTCCGCATTATCGATGTCCAGTCTCGATAATACTACGACTATAGATATTTAATGATTAAACCTTACATGGATTAATACTGTCTCATAGCTTATTAATCCGGTACTAATCATATGGACTTTTATCATTTATATATCCCGGTAATCCAATTACAAATGATAAAAGTGCAATTTCCTCTGTCACATAGTTAATTTGTACAACAACACCATGTTCTGTACAAATAGTGATGCTATGGGTTATAATTGTCCAACACTTAAGTCCCTAAAGGGCGTGGCTTGGTGGTGTAGGGCTCCGGATTTGGCCTCCAGATCTTGCATTCAAGATGGTGCGTTTTTTGTAAGAGTCTGGGACAGCCGGGGATTTTACCTATTCTGTTTATGCCCGGATGAGGTGATTTAGCGGTGAGATTTCCAATATTTCTAAAAATAATTGAAGCATATAAGGGAATAGAGATACTCCATGGGTCTTGTAAAGTAGATGGGTTCTCTGTTGGTTGGTCAAGCAAAAGAAGTGATAACTAAACTTATTTAGAAATCTGGATCATCTAAAAAGAAGAACATAAGTAAAAACACAATAATACGTAATCAAAAAAATAAACAAACTTAATTTTATTTTTTTTGTTTTTTATTGTCTAAACTGAAATTAAGATTGATTAATCTAATATTAATAAAAAATAAACAAAATTCCCTACAACAATGCTAAAAACTTGATGGAACGATTCTATAAGTATAGAAATTTTACGCAAATTCACGTATCGCACAAGTAATAAAGAAATATATCGATCCCAAAAGAAATTATTATTCTTGTCAATTACTAAATTATCTCAAATTTAGTACTCTAATTTAGATTAGCGAATATGAAAGCTTTAATCTAAACTAAAGCATTAAAAGGGAAAATTGAAACACATGAAATAAACAAGAGAATAGAAAAGCCTTAGGGTCACAATTTCCCTTAGTGTTCACTTAATATCTTTCATCTCTCTCTAATTAAACAACTATAAGTAATTGTTAACCTAGAACACCAATTTATTTACAAGCCTTTTCTGAATGTCAAGTAGACAAAACGATCTTACCCAATTAACTATATTTCTATGTTAATTAGATTAAGACGAATTTATTAAGTGCAAGTTCTAATTAGGGGTTACACATACTATGAAGGTATATTCATATCCTAACATTAAAATCCAGCTAATGAATTATATCATGTGTTGAATTATCTATGTCTCAATACATAAATTCATCTTCTAATTTCATTATGGTTTCCCTGTCTCATATGTTGGAAGACAGCAGCATGAAGCAGCTAGCAAGCACAAGCACCGAAAGCATGCTGCCAGCTGCTTCATGCAAGATCTGCAAGTTGGCAAAGTTGCCAACTGCCCAAACCGCGTGTTACTGTAGCACGCGGTTTGGCACTATAAAAAGGAGCTCCCAGGACCATTGTAAGGTATCCCTAAATGTGTGAAAGTGTAGTGAGAGTGATTGGTGAGAGTTTTTTGTAAAGCTTGTATTTGAAGCTTTGTAATTCTTTTGTGGGTATATAAAAGAAGAGTTTTCTCTCAAATTATCCTCTATTTTTGTGTGTTTGTTCACAACAAGTGGTATCAGAGCTACGGTTCCACGGAGGGATCCTGAAACTCAGAAACAGAGGTTCGGTTCAGAAAGTCGGTTCCGACGAAAGTTGTCGAAAATCGATTTTGAGCATATCATCGGATTTTTCACGACGAGACGAGCACGGTGGTATTTCTCGGCGATCAAACGGACGCCGGACGACGCGCACGCGCCGCACGCTCCAGACAGAGAGCTCTGCACGCGCGGCCACGCGATCCACGCTCCTGCACGCGCCAACCTGAGGAAGAAGACGACTGCCAAGTCAGCAGTCCAATCAGCGCCACGTGTCGCCCAGTCAGCGCACAGTCAGCGCCCGGTCAGCGCCACGTCAGCACACAGTCAGCAGCACAGTCAGCGCCACGTCAGCGACCAGTCAGCAGCCCAGTCAGCTGCCACATCATCCGCCACGTCAGCAGAACTGCCACGTCAGCGGTGCCTGGTAAATTTCAGATAGGTCCCTGAACATTCTGAAAATTACATTTTAGCCCCTATGCTTTCAGATATTTACAATTTAGTCCCTGAACTTTTTGTAAATTTCAATTTAGTCTCTGAACTTTTCCGTAATTGCACTTTGGCCCCTGAACTTTTCGAAATTGCACTTTGACCCCTGTAATTTCTGGAATTTCCAATTTGGTCCCTGTGTCGGATTTTGACAAACGAAGTGTCATTTCCACCATTATCGACCATTTCGGACGCAACGGTGAGGTCCGTTTTTTGAAATTCTGCTTAGAATTTTTATGATGGAGGGGAGCAACGGAAAAATGGTTTTGTTAACCAGTACCAATTATTTCACATGGAGAGGAAGGATGAAAGACCTTCTGTATGTGAAGGACTATGATGGATTGGTATTTCTGGAGCAGAAACCATAAGGAATGACCGATGGAAAGTGGACTAATCTTCACCAGAAAACATGCAGTACTATTCGTCAGTGGATCGACGACAGTATCGTAAACCATGTCAGTGAAGAGATAAATGCACGTGTCTTATGGAGAAAGCTGGAGGAGCTTTTCCGAGAAAAGACTGGAAATAACAAGCTGTACTACATCAAGAAGATGATGGGTTTGAAATACCAGGAAGGTACAGCTGTGGCGGACCATATCAACGATTTCCTCGGAACCATAAAGGAATTGTCTGGATTGGGCATAGACTTCGGAGATGAGGTAAATGGCCTAATACTTCTTAATACGTTACCAGAATCTTGGGAAACGTTCAGATCTACGGTGATCAATTTAGCCGCAGATGGGAAAGTCACTATGGAGATGGCAAAGACCAGGATCTTCGAGGAAGAAAAGAGGACGAGAATGCAGGAGTCAGCATCAACCTCAACCTCAGAAGCTCTAGTGACAGAAAAGAACACCAGAAGGGGGAGGAGTAAAAGCCGAGGCCCAGGGAGATCAGACAAGAACCGAGGGAAATCAAGAACGAGGGATATTGAGTGCTATCACTGCAAAAAGAAAGGCCATATGAAGAGGGACTGTTACAAGTTGAAGAACGAGCAGTCCATAAGAGATGGCGACTCTAATCAAGAAAGAGTTGCTACTACCACCGAGAAAACCTCCAAAGAATTTTGCATAATGTATGAAGAAACTGTTGTGAATCTTGCCAGCCACGAGACCAGTTGGGTGATAGATAGTGGCGCATCCATACACGCCACATCTCGCAGAGACTTCTTTTCATCTTACACACCAGGAGACTACGGTGCTGTAAGGATGGGGAATGACGGACAGTCCAAAGCCGTCGGTATTGGTGACATCTGCCTTGAAACAGAGAACGGGACAAGGCTAGTGTTGAAGGGAGTCAAGCACATCCCAGATATCCGGTTAAACCTGATCTCAACAGGCAAGCTGGATGATGAAGGTTTCTGCAGCACCTTTAGTGACGGATGCTGGAAGCTCACTAAAGGATCAATGGTCATGGCACGAGGTAAGAAAGACTCAACTCTATATTTAATGCATGCTAAGCTTTCAAATAGTAGCATAAATACAGTCAACAGTAATGAGGCAGCCGAGCTGTGGCATAAAAAGCTCGGTCACATGAGCCAAACAGGGATGGAGATACTACGCAGGAATGTTGTTCTCCGGAATTGAAGAACTCACACTTACGGAAGTGTGAACACTGCATGGCTGGAAAGCAGAACAGAGTATCCTTCCAGAGCTCCCCGCCTCAACGGAAACTGGAGGTACTAGATCTCATACATTCAGATGTATGCGGTCCGATGCAGACACGAACACTCGGAGGGTCACTGTATTTTGTGACATTCATTGATGATCATTCAAGGAGATATGGGCATACACCTTGAAGAGAAAAGATCAAGTGCTGGGAGTGTTCAAGGAGTTTCATGCCTTGGTGGAGAGATAAACCGGCAAGAAACTGAAGTGCATCAGAATAGATAACGGTGGAGAATACAGAGGTCCGTTTGATCAGTACTGCAAGATGCAAGGAATCAGACATCAAACGACACCTCCGAAGACACCTCAGCTGAATGGCCTAGCTGAGAGGATGAACAGAACCTTGTGCGAGAGGATCAGAAGCTTGCTGTCACAAGCCAAGCTGCCGAAGACATTCTGGGGGGAGGCACTCATACAGCAGTACATGTTTTGAACATGTCCCCAGCGGTCGCACTGAAAGGTAATGTTCCTAACCAAGCTTGGACAGGTAAAGAAGTGTCATGCGAGCACTTACATGTCTTTGGGTGCAAAGCATTTGTACACATCCCAAAGGACGAGAGATCCAAGCTTGATGCAAAGACGCGACAGTGTGTCTTTATTGGCTATGGTCAGGATGATTTCGGCTACAAATTGTATGATCCTGTGGAGAAGAAGATCATCAGGAGCCGAGATGTTGTCTTTGTTGAAGACCAGACCATAGAAGATATCCGAAAGGAATTGAAGACAATGCCCCAGCAATACAGAAATGTGAATCCAGAACCTCATACACCAGTGCCAGTACGAGTTGAAGATGAGGTTCCCAGACATGAGGGTACAGGTGATGAAGCTCCCAGAGATGATGATCATGATCAACCACCAGTACCAGAAGCTACACCAACAGTTCCACAGAGAAGGTCTGACAGAGAGAAGCGACCTTCAACCAAATACTCTGCATATGAGTATGTGCTGCTTACTGACGGGGGAGAACCCGAGAGCTACCAGGAGGCTGTGGAAACAAAAGATAGAGAAAAATGGGAGGAAGCCATGCAAGATGAGATGAAATCTTTGCATGACAATCACACTTTTGAGTTGGTGAAATTGCCAAGAGGCAAACGGGCTTTGAAGAACAAATGGGTGTACATGGTGAAGCAACATGAGCACACTTCACAACCCCGGTACAAAGCCAGACTAGTTGTCAAGGGATTCAATCAGAGGAAAGGCATTGACTTTGATGAAATCTTCTCTCCAGTTGTGAAGATGTCATCCATCAGAGTGGTACTCAGCTTAGCAGCAAGCCTCGACCTGGAAGTTGAGCAGATGGATGTCAAGACCGCATTTCTTCACGGGGATCTGGAAGAAGAAATTTACATGGAGCAACCAGAAGGCTTCAGAGTAAGCGGGAAAGAGGACTATGTGTGCAGACTCAGGAAAAGCCTCTACGGTTTGAAACAGGCACCGAGACAGTGGTACGTGAAGTTCGAGTCAGTTATGGGGGAGCAGGGATACAAGAAGACTACTTCAGACCATTGTGTTTTCGTTCAGAAGTTTTCTGACGATGATTTTATCATCTTACTGTTATATGTAGATGATATGTTGATAGTTGGCAGGAATCAATCGAGGATTGATAATTTGAAGCAGCAACTGAGTAAGTCTTTTGAGATGAAAGACTTGGGGCCAGCTAAACAGATTCTTGGCATCAGGATCGGACGTGATCGGAAAGCCAGGAAGTTATACTTGTCACAGGAGGAGTACATCGAGAAGGTACATCAGAGATTCCAGATGGACAAGGCTAAAGCAGTTAGCACTCCTCTTGCTACCCACTTTAGATTGAGTACGCAGCAGAGTCCCTCTACTGAGACAGGAAAGGAGGAAATGAAACAGGTTCCATACACCTCAGCAGTGGGAAGTCTTATGTATGCCATGGTGTGCACGAGGCCAGACTTAGCACACGCAGTTGGATTGGTCAGCCGGTTTATGTCAAACCCAGGACGGGAACACTGGAATGCGATCAAATGGATCATGCGGTATCTTCGAGGCACTTCCAAAATGAGGCTATGTTTTGGAAGCAGCAACAAACCAATGTTGATGGGCTACACTGATTCAGATATGGCAGGAGATGTGGATACCCGAAAGTCTACTTCTGGGTATCTGATTACTCTCTCAGGAGGAGCTGTGGCATGACAGTCTAGGTTGCAGAGATATGTTGCACTTTCTACAACAGAGGCAGAATTCATTGCAGTTACAGAAGCTTGCAAGGAATTGCTGTGGATGAAGACATTCGTCCAGGAATTGGGCTTCAAGCAGGAGAAGTATATTTTGTACTGCGATAGTCAGAGTGCTATCTATCTCGGTAAAAATTCCACCTTTCATTCGAGGTCAAAACATATCGATGTGAGGTATCACTGGATACGGGACGTCCTGAGCTCAAGGCTGTTAGAACTCAGGAAAATTCACACCGACGACAACGGTGTCGATATGTTCACAAAGGTTTTACCGAAGGAGAAGCTTGAAATCTGTCGTGCCATAGCCGGGATGACAAAACTCTCCACATAGTCAGAGTGGGGATATACAGAGAACTACGATTGGCTTGATCCCAACTCAGGGTACGTAGGCAGTCATACAGATGCAGCCAGGGGAGGATCCTTTGGAGGATCCGGTTTGAGTGATTGATGGTCGACTCAGATTTTTGGAAATCTTCACCGAGGGGGAGATTTGTTGGAAGACAGCAGCATGAAGCAGCTAGCAAGCACAAGCACCGAAAGCATGCTGCCAGCTGCTTCATGCAAGATCTGCAAGTTGGCAAAGTTGCCAACTGCCCAAACCGCGTGTTACTGTAGCACGCGGTTTGGCACTATAAAAAGGAGCTCCCAGGACCATTGTAAGGTATCCCTAAATGTGTGAAAGTGTAGTGAGAGTGATTGGTGAGAGTTTTTTGTAAAGCTTGTATTGGAAGCTTTGTAATTCTTTTGTGGTATATAAAAGAAGAGTTTTCTCTCAAATTATCCTCTATTTTTGTGTGTTTGTTCACAACATCAAACACATAATTCCATTTTCCAACTTCAGTATTGTTTCCGATCAGCCTTATTGATTGCTAAATAATAGAAAATTTATGAAGAACAATATAAAACAAACAACCGCAAATAGAAAGTCACAATATCAACCAAAGATATATTAATTTAATTAATTAAAGCTACAAATTGGGTTCTATTAAAAAGTTTAGTTCAAGAAATAAACGCATATACAAGAGCATCGTATTCAATTTAAGCATAAAAAATCTAAGAGTAGGAATAGAGAAAACTAATGGTTGAGGGTTGTCAATCCCTAATTTTCAATCTTTATCTTTCTTTCCCTAGTTCTTGATGTTATTGACTTCTCTTATGTGTTGAGAGGGTTTTTGGCCTCCAAAATAGGACCATTTTCTTCAAATTCGTTCTACTCAAAACCCTAAAAGTCCATTTCCTTAAATATGGGCTCTTAAAATGAACAAAATTATAATACAGGGCCTTGGATGGAACCGTGGCATTAGGCGCACATCCAGATTTATGTCTTGATTTCTTCATGATTGACAATTGCGGTGTTGAGTGATTCTGGCGTCATGGCACTGCACATTGATACTGCAGCGTTAAATGGACCCAAATCTTCAGGATCAAATTCTCTTGATTGGTATCATGGAGCTCCAAGCTGGTGTTGCAGTGCTGCCCTATCTATATGATTCTTTCGTCATATTTTTATTCGAAGTTTTGTCTCTGTTCCCTCTGAAGCTAAAAAAAAACTCACACAAAAATAAATAAAAATTATACAAAAAACTTACAAATCTATAGATAAATGAGGATAAATATACATATATTTACCACTCATTAATCAACATCAAACAAATGATTCATAGCTAACTAACTACTTAAGAATCTATAGCAAGAAACATTTTTTTTTTTTTTGGAAACGATGGAAACCCCGCCACCAAACCACCCATTCTGGGCCGCGGCGCAGGTAAAACCACCGGCTGTCCCAGGCTCTTACAAGAAGTGCACCCCCTGGATTCGAACCCAGAACCTCAAGGTGAGATCCTGAACCCTATACCACCAAGCCACACCCCTTGGGGACCTATAGCAAGAAACATGGATGTATATGACCAAGATTTATAACAAATTACAATTTTAGAATAAAAGACACTGTGGAAATGAAATCTCAGCCGAAGTCCAAATAGATAACTGAAAAGGGAAAAAAATCACATGTTGGGATGTTTAAAAACATTAGCATTTTAAAGTAACTGTTACAGTATTTGTACTTAGAATACTGGCAATTCAAGTAGCCAGTGGCCTCCAAATGCTCAAAGCAATAAATTAGACTAAAATTGGATGATCTCATTACTTTTAGGAAATGGTTTAAATAACAATTACAGGACTAGAAAATAACTTCCCTAGACTAGTGCATTACATGTAACTTCCCACTACAAATGTTATGGCCCATGACCCAACTGACCTAATAAAACAACCCAACTAATTTAAAATAAAAAGAAATACAATTAATTAAGGAAATACAAAACTACCCTTGGCTAAACAAATAATCCTTCTACCTACGTGTCTCCTTTGGCTCATAACACAGCCTCATTCTTCAAAAGAACTCGCCCAGGAGTTCTGGATACTTCTGTCACAGCTCATCGACATCTACCCAGGTTGCATCTTCTTCGTTCGTTCCTTTCCATTGAACCAAGATTTCGGCTCCAGTTTGGCTCCCTTTCCTCTTTAACCTCATTGCTAACACTTTCTCCAGTGTGGGAGCTAAGGTTCCATCATCCATGAGTATTGGTAACCGAGGGTTAAGGTTGACCTGGGTTCCGAGCTTCCTTTTGAGGCAGAAGATATGAAATACCGGGTAGATCTTGGATTCCTGGGGCAGATCTAGCTTGTACGCGACTTTCCCTATCCGTTAAATGATTTGGAAGGGCCCGAAATACCTTGCCGATAGCTTCAAATTTCGCCTCACCACCACTGTCATTTGCCAATATGGTCTTAACCTCAGATAGACCCAATCCCCAATACTGTACTCCATTTCTGTTCTATTTTTATCTGCATAGTATTTCATTCTTGTTTGAGCTTCTTGCATGTTCTCTCGCACTAGGGCTCGGATGAAGTCTCAGCTTTTCAGTTCTTCTTCGACAGCCTGTACTGCTGTTGACCCTGGCTCACAAGGCAAGAGGCGTGGTGGGGCTTGACCGTAGACCACCTCAAAGGGGCTAAGCCTAGATGATGAATGTACTGAGGTATTGTATGACCACTCGGCTAAAGCTAACCATTTGGCCCAATCTTTGGGTCTATCACCAGTAAAGCATCGAAGGTAACCTTCTAACCATTTATTCATTGCCTCGGTCTGACCATCTGTTTGGGGGTGGTATGCTGAACTCATCAATAGCTTTGTCCCACTCAGTCTGAATATTTCTTTCCAGAATTGGCTAGTAAATACTGCATCTCTGTCGCTGACTATGCTTTGGGGTATGCCATGCAATTTGAAAATATTATCCATGAAATGTTTTGCCACTACTGTTGCTGTGTATGGGTGTGCTAGTGGGATGAAGTGACTGTACTTACTGAATCTATCAATTACCACCATGATAACACTGTATCCCTTAGACAATGGCAATCCCTCTATAAAGTCCATGCTGATGTCCACCCATACTTTGTTTGGTATTGGTAGAGGTTGTAAGAGTCATGCTGGTTTGAGGTTCTCTGTTTTATTTCTTTGGCACACTTCACATTCCCTTATGAATTTCCGAATGTCTTTGCGCATCCCATGCCAGAAGAACTCTTGTTTGATTCGTGCATGTGTTTTCTGAGTTCCTGTATGCCCTCCCAAGGGGCTGTTATGGTGTTGCTGTAACACCAACTCCTGGTAAGTCCTGAGGGTTCCCAAGTGCAATCTTCCCTTATAGAATAACAGGGAACCACGGATCTGGTATTTGTGGGGGTTCAGGTCACCCAGATGGTAACGGTTAATAAGCTGCTGCAACTGGGGATCCTGGTTGTATGCTTGTTGGAGCCCTTCCCACCAAGTAGCTCTGACCACACTGATTGTGTTGCCGTCCCCATGGGGTGCCAAGAACTCCTGTGAATCAGGGCCTGCTTCATTAATGGGTATCCCGGAAAGTGCATCAGCTGTCTGGTTTCCCTTCCCACTTCGATATTCCACACTAAAATCAAAGCCTAATAGCTTGGCAACCCACTTTTGCTGGAATGGGGTCCCCACTCTCTGTTCCAACAGATGTTTCAATGCTTGTTGGTTCTATCCTTACCTTAAAACTATGCCCCAATAAATAATGCCTCCACTTTTTAATGGCCAGAACTAGAGCTAGGAATTCTTTCTCGTAAGTTGATAATAACAAGTTCTTCCCTTTTAGAGCTTGGATGAAGTAAGCTAGAGGTCTCGATTCCTGCATTAAAACTGCCCCCAACCCACTCCCTGAAGCATCACATTCAACCACAAAGGGTTTGGAGAAGTTTGGTAATCCAAGAACAAGAGGAGTCTGTTGGACAGTTATGACCCATAGCGTCACTATTTGTACAGATCATGGTGTTGTTGTACAAATTAACTATGTGACAAAGGAAATTGCTCTTTTATCATTTGTGATTAGATCCCCGAGATATATAAATGATAGAAGGTCCTTATGATTAGTTCCTGGATTGAGATGATATGAGACAGTATCAATCCACGAAGGTTTAATCATTAAATATCCCTAGTCGGAGTATTATCGAGATTGGACATCGATAATGCGTAAAAGACTAGTATTACACTTGTGCGCATTGTGAGGGCATAACAGCATAGTTCTCATATATTTGGGGTATAGGATACTCATGCAAGTGTAGTAGGAGGTTGTGTTTTACCGATGGTACGGAAAATAACTTCGCTCTGGATAGACCCCTCGGAATTCCATTGGTAGTATGACTATGTGTCTATGGAAGTCTGAAATCAGGGTAGGTGTATTTGGGCTTAACCTGAGACTTGCACCGCTAATACTTGCGACAATCAATATACTTTGGTTTTAGGTCGTCCAGGGCTTTAATAGGTTCTGTGTTCGCCTCTGTTGGGTATATTGAGAATCGTAGTGTATTGAGTGTGATGTCAAGACGGAAGTATCACTCCAGTCATAGTAGAGATGATGGTCATGTAGGATACGAAACTGGTTCTCTTATGTACTGCAGTCATCGGGATAAAATGACTAGATCATATTTATCCGATATAGAGACTAGTTACCGGAGATCTGATATGTGCTTCATACGGGGCAGACACAATTCCAGCCCCAGGCCTTGCACGTGACATCCGATACTGGATCGAAATACGCAATACTACGTATACTACGTCTGATATAGATCACATATTCCTGTAAGGATATTTCTGGAGAATAGGTAGGCATGGTGCTTTGCTAGAAGCCAACATTGTCTTGTAAATCAGTATAAACGTAGTACTAGGTACGTACGTGTTCGGATAGTCCGACGACCGGATTTACTGCCAACATATCCGCGGATCTCATGGGTCGCTTCTCGAAGATTCACCGATGACGTATGACTAGCACTTAATTAATCTGGAATTAATTAGATGAGAGAGAAAATTAATCTAGGATTAATTACGGAGATATTTTATCTGGGATAAAATATCATTAAAGAGAGAGAACGATTAATTTGGAATTAATCGATAAAATAATATATTCTATATATTATACGAAATTGGATTTCGACGCGGAATTGAAATTAGATTTTAATTCGGGCGAACGAGTTAATTTAAAATTAATTCGTTAGAGACGTGAATAGTGATTTTGCTAGGCATAATTATTTAATTACGTCCCAACGGAAAATTCATTAATTTAGAATTAGCGAACCCGAGCCCGGAAGTGTTTGCGAGCGCACTCGCATTTCGAATTCAATTACGGCCCGCAAGTCACATCAAGCATCAAATCATTAGTCACTTTGAGTGATGTGACAACTTGTCACTTGATTGATTGAGTGATGTGAATAGTTGATGTAGTGGTTGGCAAAGCTTTAATAGCTTGACTTTTTGGAAAAGCAAAATTGTAAAATGAATTTGGAAATTCATAAAAGTGTATTAGATACACTTTTTTCCATCATCAAACACAACTCACTCTATTTTTCTTCCTCTCCCTCTCAAGCCCAAAGTGGGCTTTTTTTCCTTCTATTTTTGGCTCACTGCCGAGAGCAAGGAGAAGCAAAAGGTGATGATTTTGTGGCAAAATCAAGAGTGATAGCACACAATAGAGTCTTGCGAAGGTGATAGGGAAACCCACCCATGAGCTTGGAATCACATCACGAAAGCTTGGAGCTTGGAAGATGATCCATGGCAGAATTTTTGGAGACCAAATTCAGCTCACTGCCGAATGCACCTTGGAGGAGGACTTGAAGTTTTTATGTTTGTCGCATCACCTCAACCGATCATTGTGAGTATTCTGCACCTCCTTGAATGTATTCACATGCTGTTTCTATGCTTAAATCGATCCTCGGGACTTAGAGATTTCCCAACAATGGTATTAGAGCGAGTAAAAGCATGAAACTTGAATTTAGGGTTAAAATTGGGTAAAGTGTATATGAGCATGATTTGATGAAATTGGATGATTGAGTATGCTTAAATGATGTTTAATTGATGTTTGATTGGATCAATTTCATGAAAAGTTGTTTGGAACAATTTTCCCCAAATCACATGGCTTGGCCGAATGTGGATAATGCCCTAATGTCTTTGTATTTTTGATTTTTTGATTCATTGGATGAGTTGAGATCAATTGGGAATAGTTGATTTGAGAATTAATTGGATTGAATTTGAAATTGGACAAAATCCCACCATAGCCGAGACTTATAGCATGTTAATTGGGTTTGATTTTTTATCAAAATGTGTTGGATATGTTTTGATGTTAATGAGCATAATTAATTAGGCTAATTGATATTTTGGAAATGTTAATTTGGGTGATTAATTATGGCATTACACTTTGATTAATTAAATATGAAATTTGGAATTTTTTGTAATGTAATTAATTGGCCCTATTTTGGAAATTGGACTTTTAAAGTTGTTATTGGGCTTAATGGGCTTGGTTGTACCAAGATTGGTTTAGGAAAATTGGTTGGATCCAATTGGGCCCAAAACCATTTCCATAAAGTCCAATTATGACTAATGGACCTTTAACTTTAATTGGGCCTAAATTGGTTTCTAGGCATATAAGGGTGATTCCTTAAATGGCCTTGGTTATTGGGTTTGACCCAAGTTAACCAAGAGTCCATGCCTTATGAAATTAATTAAAAGCCCATTGGACTTTAAATTAAATTGACATTGGATGTTAATCGGGCTTTGAGACCCGTAACGATTAGATTTGGAATCTAAGTCGTAAATGTTCGTTAATAAAGTGTAATATTTAATTTGGAATTAAATAATGAATTAGTATTAAATGCAAGTTAAATTGGATTTAATGTTGTAGTTTAATTTAATTCAAGAATTCGTACTTTGAGTACTTATTCGAAAAACGAGTTTGACTCGCGCAAAATCAAATCGTTGTTTGAACATTGGATGGTCATTAATTATCAGATTAATTAATTGGATTAGATTGATTGATAACATGCTTGTGTGAATACATGGTTGCGATGAATGAATAATGTATATATGATGGATATTAGATGGGTGGGGCAATTTTGGAAATTGTTGTAATAAATTTAGAATTTATTAATTGGACCTGCGTGTCCAGCCTATTACCTCCTTACTCTTTGTATTTCTCTTCTCACCTATTCCCCTCAATGTCAATGAGGTTTCTTTAGAAGTGTTATGTAACAGGTAGAAGTAAATACTTGTGCTAGCGGGAGAGCGGAAAGGTGGAGATTTGTTCTAGGAACAATGTGTTAAGTATCCATCTGCATATCATTATTATTTTATTTTACGCGCCTTATTATGTGTTTAGAATGCATGTTTAAGGGTGTATGATGATAAGACCTTAACAAAGATAATAAATTGGTTGCCAATTTGCACGCGAAAAACCCTCACAAAATATTAAGCGTTTTTTTATTCCATTGAGTGATTCTTACTCAAGATCCAAGACTGGCATTGGTTTGTTGGCCAAAGTCAAGACCTTTGTCCGTCGAGGATGTGTTTGAATCATGAAAGCTTTGTTCCATATTGGTGTCTTGTCCAAGTTGTGATTTGTTGGCCAAAGTCAAGATCACTTCTTATCCATCGACATTGATTACGAAGCTTTCCAAGGTCAATGGGTTCCGCTTAACTGGGATCACTAAGTTTGTTGTGCCAAAACCAAGGCTTAGTTGATTTAGAGGAAAAAGGTTAGGCAATATATTGAATATATTGGCATACATAAGATATATGTTTCGGACTTGGATATCCACCTATTGGATCTAGGAATTGGATGGGATCCAATTGATCTTAGAGATCTACCTAGTTAATTATCATACAATTTGTTGGCCAAAGTCAAGATTGTGTGTTATTTAACGGGATTCTAGCCCACTAGGAAACAAGGTTTCCCGAGTACTCAACAGAGGGTTAGAGGCTCGCCAAAAAAATAGTGGGAGGCAAGTATTAAATTTGCAATATTCGTTTAGTAACTTGCCATACGCGCTCATTTCAAATATTTTGTCGTTAAATTATTTATTAGTTGGACTAATAATTAATTGTTGCTTTGATAAAACAGTTGGACTGTATTCAAACTATTTCAATTAATAGTTGATTTTATAATTGGATTATAGTAATCAATATAATTGAATTTAACCTATAGTTGGACTATAGTAATCATTATAATAAATAGTACCTAAAATCGTTGATTAAATAGTTGGACTATTTGAATCAAGATAAATTGAAAGATTAGTGTTTAAAACATAATCCTATGTGAAAATGTATTTAAACGACTTTAATTTTCAAATTGGGAATAAAATTTCAGGATGGTCCTAAAAACTAATAAGTTACTTTATTTGATAAAATAACATATTAGGCCTAAGCCAGGAGTTGAGCAAATAGTAGAGCATGATATTTGGAATATTCATGTGATGATAACTTTAGTGTTTAATCCAATATGCTTGCCAAATAGACTCCTTAATTTCTTAATCAGAACTAAGGATTAGATCCGTAAAGTATGATAATGAAATTGAAGGATCTTCATAGATCTAATTTTAGATCTTTGAAGTACTAAATTGCAATAGTAAACTCTTGGAGAGTTAATGGCTATTCTCAAGGAGACAAAGCCAAAGTTTGCAATAAGGCGAGAAGCGCAAGACGCACTTTACTTCGATATTCTAGAAGGCAAAGGCTTGGTCAAAGGCTTCTGGAATGTGAAAAGGGCAAAAGGAAAAATCATTATAATCTTCTGGGAAGATAAAGGACATATCCCAAAATGTCTGCCTAAACTGTGGCAAACGGGGACACGGAAGCGTGACTGCCGTATGGACAAGGCAGACATGAAGGAATTGAAGAACGAGCAAGGCTCTGACTTCAAATAAGTTTGTCATAAATATGTTCACTGCTAGTATTAAAATTGGATTTTAGATACTGGATGTGGTACATAAATATGCATTGATGTACAGAATCTACTATAAGCAGGATACTGACTTCAGTTGAAATTTATCTGCGAATCAGAAACGGGATGAAAGTCGCTGTTTTGACCGTAGATACCTAAGTTTAGGAACTACCCTTCGGGTATGTACCTAAATTTGGAAACTGTTAAAATGTAACTAGTTTGACTAGATACATTATCTCTATATCAGGGTTTAACCCGTTGCGGGTATACCTTTATATTCTAGAACACTAAAGTGTTTTATTATATAAAGATGATATTGAGATAAACACATTAGATGTGAATAACAGTATTTATATTTTGAATATAAATAAATATCAAACATATAACATGACAAACAAATAGCTCAAACTATTTAATCAGTTGAAACTTAAATATGGCATTGTTGTCTGGGACACAATTAAACAAGACTCGTATATCCACACTTTCGAAGAGTGGGTACTAAGATAGATTTGATTCCATTCAAATGATGTATACGAATCTAGTTTATTGGGCAAAGTGCCTAAAACACTCTTTACTTGGTAAAAGTGTAAATGCCACTGATCTGTTAGCCGTAGTTCATAGTGAAGCAAGTGGGCCCATATCTAGCTAGGCTAGATGTGGATATGAATATTTCGTGACCTTTACGGATGTGGCATCGCGTTATGGTTATGTGTTTCCTTTGAAACACAAATCGGAAACTTTTACAGTTTCGACACGAAATAGACAAACAAATCGGCTAAAGTATAAAATCGTCACGGTCAGACCATGATGAAAATACTTAAGCAATAAGTTTCTAATATACTTGAAAGAGTATAGTATTCTTTCAATGAGGACTCCTCCCGGAACACGTCAATTTGACGGTGTGTCCGAACGGATAAACCGAATTTTGTTAGACATGATAAGTTTAATCATGAGTCGCTCTGAGCTACCATTTCCTTCAACAGATAAGCTTTAAACATTGCAAAACTTATTTAGAATAAGGTTCCATAAAAATCTGTTAGACAGACTTCATATTAGATATGAACAGGAAAGAAACCGGGTTTTCTCATTCCTGAAGATTTGGGAATGCTAGGCATATGTTTGGATGATATCAAACTAGAACCCAAATCGGATAAATGCCTAAGTTGTAGGTTATCCTAGGGATACCAAAGTATAGTACTTATACAACTCACTAGAGAACAATGTAATTATTGCTCGCCATACGGTTTTCCTAAGAGAAATACCTATATGCAGTGGTAAGTGGGAGGAAAGTAAAACTCGATGAAAATCGGAGTAATACTATTCCAGGCACCGATTCCTTAATGGAACACAAATAGTTCATCAAGGATGAAACTATACCAATAATCTTTGAATACACAAGAACCACGTAAGTCGGAGAGAATCAGAAAACAACCTGGGGTATGGGTTTCTGATCTCACCTCCTAAAGATGTCGATCTTATTGAGGAATACGAACTGACTACGTATGAGGAAATGATACAAGGTATCGACTCCCTACTATGGCAAAGTTCCATGAAGTCCGAAATGGATTCCATGTATACCAACCAAGTTTGGATACTAGTTGATGTACCGGAAGGCATTGTACCTATTGGTACTATATAAGTCTTCAAGGAAGACATACGTGGAAGGCAACATACCAACGTACTAAGCTAGGCTTGTAACGAAAAGGTATTGTTATCAACATTGTGTCGATTACGACGAAACCTTTTACCTGTTGCCATGGTAAATCCATTTTGATAATGCTTGCTGATGCTGCATATTTCATTTATGAAATATGGCAGCTGAATGCCAAAACCGCTTTCCTTAACGGAGACCCTTTGGAGGATGTTTACAACATCCTGACGGTTTTGTCGTACCAAAACTAGCAAACAAGGTTTGCAGGTTATTCGATCCATGTATGGATTGAAGCAAGCATAGCGTTCTTGGAATTATCGTTTTGATGTAATCATAATGGAGTATGATTTAATTCAAAATGAAAATGATTCTTGTGTATATAATGAGGTTAGTCAGAGCGCACTGACAGTGATGTCCTAGGTAATGATGATATATCATTTCTTGGAAATGATATTCTCATAATACAATCGGTGAAAGCTTGGCTTTCAAGAAAATTCTACGTAGAATTCTTGGGAGTAACAACCTTTATTCTAGGAATAAAGATCTACTAGGATAGATTTAAAGTTGTTAATAGTCTCCGAGAACTCGTACATTGAAATAAATATACGCGACCTGGTGTCTCATACGCTTTGAGCATATGGAGTCACGATCGGGCCAATCCAAGTGATAATCATTGGATTGATGTTAAGAATGTCCTTGAGTATCTTAGAGGAACTAAGGATGCTGTCTTATACTATGGAGAATGAGAACTTGAAGTGACTGGGATCACTGTTGCAAGTTTCCTAACAGATAAAAACGACTATAAGTCGCAACAAAGGTACTATAAAGTTTGAATAACGGAACAGTGAGCTGGAGATCTTCTAAGAAAGATACTGTTACCGTATAAACAACAAAAGTGGATTATTGCTGCAGCTGAGGCAGCAATAGAAGAAATTTGGGTCGATAACAAATCTAATTAGATTAGAATAGTTCTGTTAGCAGCTGAGCTAGGCTACAGCGCAGGCTAAAGAATTAATGTCTCATCAACAATCCAGATATATACTTCGATATTCATCTGATTCGTTTGGATCATACATCATGGCGATGTGATGATCGAATAAATCGCATAAGATGATAGTCATGCAAATCCGCAGACGAAAGTCTTTTCTCAGTAATTTGAGCGAACCGTACATAGTTCGGGTGGAGGACACTCGAGTGACTGGCTATAGGCCAAGTGGGATATTGTTGGACAGTTATGAGCCATAGCGTCACTATTTGTACATATCATGGTGTTGTTGTACAAGTTAACTATGTGACAAAGAAAATTTCTCTTTTATCATTTGTGATTAGATCACCGAGATATATAAATGATAGAAGGTCATTATGATTAGTTCCTGGATTGAGATGATATGAGACAGTATCAATCCACGAAGGTTTAATCATTAAATATCCCTAGTCAGAGTATTATCGAGATTGGACATCGATAATGCGTAAAAGGCTAGTATTACACTTGTGCGCGTTGTGGGGGCATAACGGTATAGTTCTCATATATTTGGGTATAGGATACTCATGCAAGTGTAGTAGGAGGTTGTGTTTTACCGATGGTACGGAAAATAACTTCGCTCTGGATAGACCCCTCGGAATTCCATTGGTAGTATGACTATGTGTCTATGGAAGTCCGAAATCAGGGTAGGTGTATTTGGTCTTAACCTGAGACTTGCACCGCTAATACTTGCGACAATCAATATACTTTGGTTTTAGGTCGTCCAGGGCTTTAACAGGTTCTATGTACGCCTCTGCTGGGTATATTGAGAATCGTAGTGTATTGGGTGTGATGTCAAGACGGAAGTATCACTCCAGTCATAGTGGAGATGATGGTCACGTAGGATACGAAACTGGTTCTCTTATGTACTGCAGTCATCGGGATAAAATGACTAGGTCATGTTTATCCGATATACAGACTAGTTACCAGAGATTCGATATGTGCTTCGTACGGGGCAGACACAATTCCAGCCCCAGGCCTTGCACGTGACATCCGATACTGGATCGAAATACGCAATACTATGTATACTACACCTGATATAGATCACATATTCCTGTAAGGATATTTATGGAGAATTGGGTAGGCATGGCGCTTTGCTAGAAGCCAACCTTGTCTTGTAAATCGGTATAAACGTAGTACTAGGTACGTACGTGTTCGGATAGTTTGACGACAGGATTTACTGCCAACATATCTGGGGATCTCATGGGTCGCTTCCCGAAGATTAACCGATGACGTATGACTCACACTTAATTAATCTGGGATTAATTAGATGAGAGAGAAAATTAATCTGGGATTAATTACGGAAATATTTTATCTGAGATAAAATATTATTAAAGAGAGAGAACGATTAATTTGGAATTAATTGATAAAATAATATATTCTATATATTATACGAAATTGGATTTCGACGCGGAATTGAAATTAGATTTTAATTCGGGCGAACTAGTTAATTTAGAATTAATTCGTTAGCGATGTGAATAGTGATTTTGCTAGGCATAATTATTTAATTAAGTCGCAACGAAAAATTCGTTAATTTGGAATTAGCGAACCCGAGCCCGGAAGTGTTTGCGAGCGCACTCGCATTTCGAATTCAAGTACGGCCCGCAAGTCACATCAAGCGTCAAATCATTAGTCACATCAAGCGTCAAATCATTAGTCAATTTGAGTGATGTGACAACTTGTCACTTGATTGATTGAGTGATGTGAATAGTTGATGTAGTGGTTGGCAAAGCTTTAATAGCTTGACTTTTTGGAAAAGCAAAATTGTAAAATGAATTTGGAAATTCATAAAAGTGTATTAGATACACTTTTTGCCATCATCCAACACAACTCACTCTCTTTTTCTTCCTCTCCCTCTCACGCCCAAAGTGGGCTGTTTTTCCTTCTGTTTTTGGCTCACTGCCGAGAGCAAGGAGAAGCAAAAGGTGATGATTTTATGGCAAAATAAAGAGTGCTAGCACACAATAGAGTCTTGCAAATGTGATAGGGAAACCCACCCGTGAGCTTGGAATCACATCACAAAAGCTTGGAGCTTGGAAGATGATCCATGGAAAAAATTTTGGAGACCAAATTTAGCTCACTGCCGAATGCACCTTGGAGGAGGACTTGAAGTTTTTGTGTTCGTCGCATCACCTCAACCGATCATTGTGAGTATTCCGCACCTCCTTGAATGTATTCACATGTTGTTTCTATGCTTGAATCGATCCTCAGGACTTAGAGATTTCCCAATATAGTCACCATAGCTGATTTAAGAGTTGTAAAAGCTTGTGTGGCTGCTTCATTCCAACTAAAGGAGTTCTTCTTCAATAATGTAGTTAAGGGTCCAGCAATACTTCCATAACCCTTCACAAACTTTCTGTAATAACCTATCAAGCCTAAGAATCCCCTGAGAGCCTTAGGGTTTTTGGGTATTGGCCATTCTACCATTGCTGCGATCTTCAAAGGATCTGTTTTAACCCCTTCATGTGAAATAATATGGCCCAGATATTCTACCTCTAGGCATCCAAAGACACATTTGGAAGCTTTAGCATGCAATTGATGGTGCCTCAGCACTTCTAGGACCGTTTTCAAGTGTACCACATGATCCTCAACAGATTTACTATACACAAGTATATCATCAAAAAACACTAATACAAATTTTCGGAGGTAAGGTCTGAATATTTCATTCATTAACCCCTAAAAAGTTGATGGTGCATTAGTAAGCCCAAAGGGCATGACCAAAAACTCATAATGCCCCTCATGTGTGCGAAAGGCAGTTTTGGGCACATCTTCAGGTTTCATCCTGATTTGATGATAGCCTGACCTTAAGTCAAGCTTGGAAAACAGTTCAGAACTATGTAATTCATCCAACAATTCATCTATATTTGGTATTGGAAACTTATCTTTGATAGTGTCTTTGTTTAGAGCCATGTAGTCGATGCACATGCGCCAACTCCCATCTGGATGGTGACAAATAAGGTCTTTGACTAGTTTGAATGGTTCCAGCCTTCAACATCTCTCTGACCAGCTTCTCAATCTCTTCTTTCTGGTAATAGAGATATCGATAGGGCCTTACACAAGTGGGTTTAGCTGCCTCATGGAGCTGGATCTGATGATCATGACTACTGGGAGGAGGTAGTCCACTGGGTTCAGCAAACACTGTTTGGAAATGGTCCAATACAGCTTGTATGGCAGGATCTACTGGTGCCCCTCCCTTGGTGTCATCTGCCTCCATTAACTGCAGCCAAATACCTCTCCCTTCTCCCAAGGTGGTTTTGTTCAATCTTGATTCCACCTCTAGTGTTTTCTCGGGTGGCTCAAGCCTTGCAGCAGTAGTTGTTGCCCTTCAATGTGAAACCTCATGCTCAAATCTGCAAAATTCCATTGAATTGTCCCCAAACTCCTCAACCAATCTACCCCCAATACAACATCACATCCTCCCAAAGTTAACAAATAGAGATTAGCCAAAATGTCACAACTTTGCAGTTTGAGTAACACTGCCTTACAACAACCCTGGCAAGGAAAAGTTGCCCCATTAGCAACTTGGACTGCCAAGTGGCTCTCTTCCACTGGTAGTCTTATTTTCCTTGCTACATTCAAGTCTATAAAGCTATGTGTACTGCATGTGTCAATGAGTATTATAACTGATTGTTTTCCAATTTTCCCCACTAATTTCATAGTCTTTGGGGAGGGAACTCCTGCTATGGCATGTAAAGAAATTATCAATAAGTCGGCTTGCTGTGTTGTTGGGACAGCCTCCTCTCCCTGGTTGTAAGTTTCCTCTTCCTCATAAACCTCTCCTTCTAATTCTAGCTCTTCTAACAGGTATAGTTTAGGTTTGCTGCACCTATGCCCTATTTGGTATTTTTCATCGCAATTGTAGCATAGTCCTTTTTCTCTTCTCTCTTGCATTTGGTTGAGACTTAGTCTTTTTATGGAAAAGGGTATCTCTTGGAAGGATTTAGGTTAGGCTGTGAGTTTGGCGGCAGTGCTGGGAGTCTTGGTATGGGGCTTGGTCAGGGTAGTTTAAGTGGGGCTGGTTTGTGGATGTTTGGGTGTAGATTATTTTGGGTTTGTGTGTTTCGATAAGGGTATTGTTTCCTATTAACCTCCTCTTCTTGCAACCGAGCCAATCCAAAAGCAGCAGATAGGGTATTTGGTTTGAACATGGTAACAAGTATTCTTAATTCATCTCTCAATCCACTTAGAAATGTACTTATGCGAAATTCTTCACTTACCCCAATGATTTTGTTTGACAGGATCTCAAAGGTTGTTTGGTACTCTTCTACACTACCAGTTTGTCTCAATTTGGTGAATGCACCAACTGGATCCTCATATGCCGAGGTTCCAAATCTGATGCGAAGAGCCACCAGAAAATTGTCTCAGCTAGCTACCGGATTGGACTCCATTAGCCAATAATACCATGACAGCGCCTTCCCCTCCATGTGAAAAGAGGCAATCTGCAACTTGTGGTCCTCGGCGTCCTGCAATATGCAAAGAACTGTTGTGCCTTCAAAATCCATTCGCTGGGGTCACCACCATCAAAACGTGGAAAGTCCAACCGAATAGTTCTCGCCTGGATCCCACCTTGCTCGTCAAATAAGGGATTAGCATGCAACCTTACATTAGTTGAACTCCTTTCACCCGAACTAAGCTTAGCTGTTATTTGTACCAAGCTATTATAGCTTGATGCCAAGTTGTTAAGTTGTTGTAGAACTCTCTCTTAGCTGTTTCTGCTAATTGTGCTAAACGTGTCCCTTCAGCCATGTCGCAGGAACGCGGCTCTGAGACCAACTTGTTACGGTATTTGTACTTAGAATACTGGCAATTCAAGGAGCCAGTGGCCTCCAATGCTCAAAGCAATAAATTAGACTAAAAATGGATGATCTCATTACTTTTAGGAAATGGTTTAAATAACAATTACAGGACTAGAAAATAACTTCCCTAAACTAGTGCATTACATGTAACTTCCCACTACAAATGTTATGGCCCATGACCCAACTGACCTAATAAAACGACCCAACTAATTTAAAATAAAAAGGAAATACAATTAATTAAGGAAATACAAAACTACCCTTGGCTAAACAAATAATCCTTCTGCCTACTTGTCTCCTTTGGCTCATAACAGTAACCCTTAAACCAAAAGGACTGCCTAATATAGCTGCAAACTCGCCATTAAGTAATGAAATTCTGTCAACTTTCCCTTGAGAAACTATGATGGAACCATTGAATCGGTTAGCCATATGTTCTTCATTTATGGCCCTGAGGCTAGAAGAGCACCATTACACATTTAAGTGTGTAGGTTTTTCCATACAATATATGGGATGATCTTCTTGTTAAAGGATCGCTCAAGGACCGGACCACACGCCACACTAATATATAAAACATTAATTATTGAAAACTTACCCTCCCTTGAAAATTTCAGAAATTTTGATTCTACATTAATATATAAAGAATGCACCATGTAGGCTTCCAAGACCTACAAAATCATTATTAACACCCTACTCCATCTCCATCTCTCTTTTCACAAAGCAAAAAGAACATTATACAAAAAACAAACAAAGCTTAGCTTTACTTTATTGGAAATTACTTCCATTGTTCCAGAAGATTGGCAAATAAGCAGCTTAAATTGAGATAATCTGACTGCAGCCAAAATAGTAAATTTGCACAATTATTCGATTAGTCTAAAAGCTAATCACTCACTTCTTCAGGAGCATTGCACTGCATTGAGCCATGATCTTTGATGCCCGGGTGATAGAATCAGTCATATAGAAATTCTCAACTGCACTACTGAAAGGAGTTGAATCCATTTCACCTTTGATCTCGGGCTTCAAAGAAGGCCCGAAGGTAGCAGGTTCTCTCTCATCCCCGCGCAAGAGATTCGGTGCCACTGTCCTGATCCGCGATCGAATGCCTCCAAGTGTATCATATGGTAAACGCATCCCTGCTACCTCTGAAAGTGCCCGAATTATCTTCCAATCATCCCTGGCATCACCAACAGTTGGAACTGCAGGCAATGTTTGTTGAGTGCAACCTTCTGTATTTTCGTATGTCCCTTCCTTCTCACTGTATGCTGATGCTGGGAGAATTACATTCGCACGATAAACACCACGGTCACCATGGTGGCCTTGATAAACAACGAATGCATCATCTGGAAGCTTGTCCAAGTTCACATCATCAGCACCCATGAGATGGACAAACTTCGCAGACTCAATGCTGTTGCTAGATTCAGGCAGAAGTCCGAGGTCCAGGGCCGCAGCTTGAGCAGCATTGAGAAGCAAAACATTGAGCCCGTTCCAGTCAGGTCTGATAACATTCCCATTTTTCGCAATAGCTTCGACAGTAGCGAAAATCACATCTTTGTCTTTCCTCTCAAAGAGTCCAGCACCAACAATAATGACTGGATTTTTAGCGTTTGAGATGGCGGAGCAAAAAGGGTGACGACCCTCAGCAATTTCAAGAAGTGTTTGCGGGCCAGTGCCAAGATGCTGGTGATCATAGTTCAAATCTGAGGCAGGGCCAATATAACCCACCTTAGCATTGTTTGCTCGGACGGTCTTGCGGATTCTGGCATTTACCATAGCAGCTTCTACTCGTGGCTGGAAACAAAAATGGAAATATAAGATCAATGTAATACTAAAGTTGGAACACAATTTAAAGTACAGTAGCACTTAAAAGATCCATATTCCATTCTCATGAAATATGCATCATACAAAAAAGTTATAGTACAAGCAAGGGTCAAGAAAAAATGTAAAATTCCAGCATAAAGGACGCAACTTTTACTACATGCTACAGAAAAAAGTGACTGAGCACTACCTGGGTACCAACCAAAAGGAAACAATCTGCCTTCTCAAGACCACTGATTGTAGTATTCATAATATATCCTGATCGTAGGTCAGCGTTAGGTTGCGCACCAGTTCCTTCACACCATATATTATTTGAACCCATTCTGTTTAAGAAATCTTTTAGTGCCATCATGGATTCTGCATCAGACAGCCGACCAGCAATCCCAACAATTTCCTCTGGTTTAGCCTGATGCACAACCTCAGCAACCACAGCTAAGGCATCCCTCCAGTTCACAGCCTTAAAGCGCCCATCAATACCACGAATCATTGGATCATTTAGCCTCTGCCTCTTCAAACCATCATAACAAAAACGAGTCTTGTCTGAAATCCATTCTTCATTTATGTCCTGAGACAAACAGTCAGACAAAAAGGAGTAATAAGACATTGAATTCAAAAGATGCTTAAAAGATATGAATTTAAACAAACCCATAATTTTTCTTAAATTTAAGTGCCACATAAAACATTGATAATATATGAAAAAAATTTCAATATACGCATATTAATCAGACATAAACAACATGGTTAAATTATTTTAAAAGTATATGGTCTCCAAATGTTCACTAGCTCAAAACAAAACTAAATCTCAATTTTCTCTCTCTCTCCCCCCCCCCCCCCCACCACACACACAAAAAAAAAAAAAAAAAAAAAAAAAAAAAAAAAAAAACACAACACGAGAAAAATACAACTCCACAGAGTTCGAGGATCTGAAATAGAGCATGTAGTCAAAATCGTCTAGAGCATGTAGTCAAAACCGTCTAGATCATAGACGTCAAGGAAGTCATGAAACCAGCTGACATGATCCAGGGGACAACATTCAAACCTAAAGAACCGGATTGAAATAAATGAGATAATCACCCATTTTCGAATTTGCTTCATCTTGAAAGCTTGGCTATGTCCAAAATTGCTTAAGGGAGGAATTCCCCTTATTTCATGCAATCGACTTATCTAAGGCGTGGCAACCTTAGTGGCGTCTCCGTGCTAGCAGAACACTACAAGGAATCATTTTAAGGGTTCTCAAAGACAAGTTCTTTATGACTCTTCTTTGTGGTCTTGGAAGGGTTTTGTTCCTGCAAAATCAAATTCGCGGTGCTTGGGGTTCTATCCGTTGCGAGGGGTTTGCTTGGCCTTAAACATCCAAGTGAGTTCCGCGTCATTTGGTATCAGAGCTTAGGGTTCCAAGGTCTGATTTTTCTATCTTTACTTGTGTTTTTGATTTAGTATTTATTGTGTTTGTTGGTCATCAAGATACTTGTTCATCTTGATTCTTGGTTTTTGTAACCTAAGTTTCAGTCATTGTTGTTTTTTTGTTATTTCTAGTTGTTTCTTGTTGATTTATGATCAGTATAACATGATTAACATTTTGTCCTTGAGTGTTTTTGATTGACCATGAGTATTTCTTTGAGTTAAGCTTTGCCCACTTATGTCAAATTAAGGGCTTCTGTGTTATTTGTTTAAATCTTTTGTTTAGTTTTTGATTTCATGTTATTAAGTCTTGATTACCAATCTTAGTAAGTTATTTGTGTCAAAAAAAAAAAGAAAAAATAAATGAAGAATGTAGGATTTGGAAGTAATGATTTAAATACTTTCAAAAGTGATTTGTGAGCTATCATGAGTGATTATAGAAGATCTTATGAGCACTAGTGATGTAGAGTGCATGGCGGGTGAAAACACTTGTGAGGCCGAGAGTTAGTGTGTTGCTGTGAGTAACATGGTGAGTGGAAATGCTTGTGAGACCGTGGGCATTGAGGGAGTAAACACTTGTCAGACAGAGTGCTTTGAGGTTGAAAAACATAGTGAGGCTGAGCATGTGTGAGGTCTTTACAAGTAAAGTTGAGATAGTGGCCATGGGTGATGATGAAGTGAGACCGACTGAAAAGAAAGTGGATGTGGTAGTGAAGTTTTTCCATAACATTTTCTCTATTGTTTATGTTTTCCCATCGCAGGTAGATGTGGTGAAGTATGATTCTTTTATGTTCCAAGATCATCGTCCAATTGTTTTTGTGATAACTATCTATGATCCGGGTTCGGATTCGAGGACGAATCCATTTCAAGAGGGGGAGAATGACATGATCCAGGGGACAACATTCAAACCTAAAGAACCAGATTGAAATAAATGAGATAATCATCCATTTTCGAATTTGCTTCATCTTGAAAGCTTGGCTGTGTCCAAAATTGCTTAAGGGAGGGATTCCCCTTATTTCATGCAATCGACTTATCTAAGGCGTGACAACCTTAGTGGCGTCTCCGTGCTAGCAGAACACTATAAGAAATCATTTTAAGGGTTCTCAAAGACAAGTTCTTTGTGGCTCTTCTTTGTGGCCTTGGAAGAGTTTTGTTCCTACAAAATCAAATTCGCAGTGCTTGGGGTTCTATCCGTTGCGAGGGGTTCACTTGGATGATTAGGCCAAGCAAACCCCTCGCAACGGATAGAACCTCAAGCACCGCGAATTTGATTTTGTAGGAACAAAACCCTTCCAAGGCCACAAAGAAGATCCACAAAGAACTCGTCTTTGAGAACCCTTAAGATGATTCCTTGTAGTGTTCTGCTAGCACGGAGACGCCACTAAAGTTGTCATGCCTTAGATAAGTCGATTGCATGAAATAAGGGGAATCCCTCCCTT
Source organism: Zanthoxylum bungeanum (assembly GCA_019454045.1). Lineage (NCBI taxonomy): Eukaryota > Viridiplantae > Streptophyta > Magnoliopsida > Sapindales > Rutaceae > Zanthoxylum > Zanthoxylum bungeanum. The sequence continues at coordinate 40,765 of SKCR01006915.1, read as the reverse complement.
AAGCAATTTTGGACATAGACAAGCTTTCAAGATAAAGCAAATTCGAAAATGGGTGATTATCTCATTTATTTCAATCTGGTTCTTTAGGTTTGAATGTTGTCCCCTGGATCATGTCACCAACCCTATTTAAGCGGTCAATACAATGAAAGTTGCGTATCACATAATCAGAAAATAAAGTTTTCAGCAAATTTAAAGTCATCCATTTCCTTTCAAAAGAAGAAGAAAAACTGTTTCCAATCTCAAATTAATTTCTAAATCACAACATAACATTCTACGAGCACCAAAGTGGCAACTGGCTGAGAAGAGATCTGTGTATATTCTAGTATTAAAATTTTGGGTTGTTATCTTTTTACTACTCCAACTATGGTGAAATAACAAATGACTACAATAATTATATAGCGGAAAACTTTACTACTTGAAATATGGAAAAGTCACATTTTACTACTTTTCTGGTAGTTGACCCGTTAGTTGAATTCTAAAATACCAAAATTACCCTTAAGAAAAACTTCACAAAAGAAATGCAACTAAATTCTAATAAATATAAATTATATTTAACCAAACAAAATTAACAATGAAAAAAACTGTAGAAAATTATCTAGAGTTAAAAAGACTGTTTGCATGTCAAATTTTAAGGAATATTAGGATTTTGATTAAGTTTAAGTGCGAAGACAGATTTGCCCTTGTGATTCATCATGACATCATCATTTCGCTAATGGTAGTAATGGAAAAGTAGTGTGTTATTTTTTTTATAGTTAAGGTAATAAAGTGTTACACTTTAATAATTGTTTTAGTCATTTGTTATTTCACGATAGTTGTAGTGAAGGGATCACTGTCTCAAAAAAGGGCCAGGCACAATAATTGTTGTAGTCATTTATTATTTCACGATAGTTGTAGTAAAGGAATCACTATCCCAAAAAAGGTCTAGGCGCTAGGTTGTGCCTAGCTGTTCCGATTTGCCCGAAATTGGTGGGCTAGGTGGCAGCTTCATGGAAAAGCGCAGATCTAAGGCAAATGGTGATTCAAATCAGCGCATGAGCAGTGAGGCAGCAACAGCTGGCAGGTTCTGATTATGATGGACTGTCACACGTCAAACGGCCACTAGAGGTGGCGGAGCGTGGAACTACATGCACCGGTAGCCACCAACAACGGCTTGAAGCTCCCAAACCTTGCTTTTAAGCCTAATTAAACCCAAATTTCTAAACCCTAAACCTAATTGACCTCGATTTGTTAAACTGTAAACCTAATTAATATCAATTGCCATAACCTAACCCTAATTGACCTCAATTTACCAAATTCTAACCCTAAATCTAATTGAACCCAAATTTTTAAACACAAATTAAAAAAAAAAATAACCGCCTAGCGCGGCTTAGCATGTCCGTCTAGGCGCCACCTATAAATCATAGACATTAGGCGCTCCCCCACCGTATGCCTAGAACGTTGAAAAGGATAATAACCCTAAAATTATTATGCAATTCAGACAAAATAATTAGAAGGGTAAATAATGAACCACTGCAAGATAAATACTAACAAAATCTGTTAGCAAAATGAAATTGATTATCATGTTATTCTTCAGGTAACTCATTTGGTGTTCACATACTATACTACTGGATAACCAAAAAACCTCCAACTAATTAAGACTTGTAGATAAGATCGACATAAAAGAATAATTTGACCTTTAGCAGCAAGTGCAATATTTAACACATGCAACTATGCATGACACATGATAAAGAAAACCCTTCCTCCCCAACCAAGCAGTGTTTAAAAAAACGGTTGAGGCGGCCGCCTCGCAGCCTCGCGGCGACGGCGCCTCGAGGCGGCCGCCTTATACGGTTTTTCTGAGGCGCCCGCCTCTCTGCTGGTGAGGCGGCCGCCTCACCAGCAGAGTTTTTTTTTTTTTTTTTTAAATTTTCTAAAATGAAACGACGCCCAAAACATCGTCGTTCCATTGAACAACTAAGTGGCAGTAGAGCACTTGCACAAAAAAGGAGCAGAGACCAAAGTAAGTTAATCTTGTATAAATAATGCAATTATATAATCAAATTAAAAATAATACGACTTTATGTTATTTGTTAGGGAAAGGGAAAGCTCCACAATTAGTGGATGAAGACAATACAAGTGAAGGAGGTTCTTTGGATAATGACCCATCTGATGATGACATAGATTTTGACCCAAGCTTCATGCCGCTAGACACTAATGATAGCTTATTTAGGATTAGTTATCAATAATTTTTTGAACATACTATGAATTATGAAGAAAGTAATGTATTTTGGATTACTTATCAATAGTTTTTTGAAAATACTATGAATTATGAAGAAATGAATGTATTTTGGATTATTTTTCCGATTTTCGGATCGAGGCGCCCGCCTCACCGCCTCGAGGAGGTCCGCCTCGCGCCTCAATGGCCGGCCGCCTCGAGGCGCCGCCCCGTATTTTTAAACATTGCAACCAAGTAAAGAAAAGGAAAAAAGAAGGAACAACAAAAAGAAATGCACATCGATGAAAGATCTAAACTATTACAAACAAATTGAATTTCCTACTTTTGAAAATTGGTTTTGACTGCTTATGTTTCACGATTGGAATAAAGTATCATCTAATTTATAGTCTTTCCCTAGAACAGTAGCGAGCAATGTCTCAAACTTGTGTAACATTGCGTTAAATTTGCAACAAAAACAATAGGGTACCTCTTTCTCATTGGAGTCAGTATATACAACGGTAACATTCACTTGAGATAAGAGCTAAACAATAAATTCACCCCAACCGACAAATTATGTGCAAAACTCTTTTGATACTTCATTATGCCAAACTAATAATTCAGTTTCCAAATTCTACAATGATTTAAAGAAAGTTTGATGGATTGACTTTGGATTCTGATGTCTGATATGGTGGATTGAGTTTGGATTTTATATTTTATTACATTTTGGTTGAATTTATATGATTTGGATTATTTATGATGTTGGAAAATATTAGGTTTTAACTGATTGCCGACTAATTGCCTAGACCCCCGCTAGGCACCCTAGGCGCTGGGCTGTCGCCCGACTAGCGCCTAGCGCGTTTTAGAACACTGTTTGTATTATTAAGGTTCTCAAAGCTTACAAAACTATGAGAGAAATAACTACAAGATCAATTATAATTGATCCATGAAAGTTTCCCACTTCATACAAGATTCATAATCTGATTAGCAAAATCCCTTCGCAGATAAATGCACCAGACACTGTTCGTGTCTGACAGGTTTTTATCAAGTTCCTGTTATTTAACAATGCAAAACAGCCAATCTACTTTCCTAGTTTGTTTCTTACTAATGGAGAAATAAGCCTTGTTTTAGTCAAACAATAATAAAATGTTCCTGGACCTGGACAACACAAAACTTGCATATACAAGGTGAGAACTTGACTTAGCAGCAAAAACCAACAAACAATAAGAGTAAACAAACTTAACATTTGATTCAGTTAAGAGAAATATACCTCATTTAACCGTGGGAGGATGCGCATGACCTCTGGACCCCTGCTATCAATTCGAATGTTAGAGCCAACTGCATCAGTAACATCAATGCTCTCTGTTCCTTTTAACTCCCAGTTTCGGGCTTTGAATGCGAAAGGTTTTGAAGTAAGGGCCCCCACAGGACAGATATCTATCACGTTTCCAGAAAGTTCACTTGTCATGAGTTTTTCCACATAAGTTCCAATTTCCTCTCCACTGCCACGACCTAGCATGCCAAGATCTTGAACTCCAGCAACCTCTGTTGCAAACCTGACACACCTGTTGGACCAGAAATTGTATGGAACAGACAAAAGCTTGTAAAAATTACACGGCTACAACTAAGGACAAAGACCTTGTTAAAATTAAAAAGTCATTTTCAAAAAGAAAAATCATATATAAATCATAGCAAAACCCCAAAAGATTAAATAGCTAAATTAGTTACCTTTAGATTTTTGGAGACCCATGGAGAAACGGTTCACATTTCATGTTTTGTTTTCCTAGATGTAATTTCTTGTGACACGCAAAAATTGTGATTCAAGATCTTATCATTTCCTCCTCAATAAAATTTTCAAAATGGAGTATTTACTTTTACTTAACACTACTAAAGAGAGGTGGGGGAATTCTCCTTGTTTTCATTTTTTTAGTCTTCTTCCCTCTTTGAAAAAAGGATAACTAAGCTCTATGTTGTTAAACGCGCTGCCTAAGCGGCACTTGGCCAAGCTATGTCAAAGGTATTTTAAGTTATGACTCTTCATATATTAGATAACATTATGTATGTTTAACTAGTCCACCCGTTCTTTGACTAGTCCAAGGCGGCTCTTAGGCAGCACTTGGGCGGGTTGAACTACCAAAACGCCTTGGCACATTTACCGCCTTTGACAACATAGATTGAGCTTAGTCTCTTAAACATTGTGATGTTTCTCTAGAAGTCAATCTTTGAAATGTAGATAGATGTTCATTCTTTAAACTTTTTTCAAAGCTTCCACATTTGGAAACCACCACCTCCCCAAACGTTAAATTATTAGTTTTGGGTTATGAAGTCCTTGTACTGATACCATAACAAAGCCAAAAAGAAAAATTATATCCATAACATTTCAGTTTCCTCCCAGCACCACCCTAAAAATCCTACCATCCATTCATCTCCCAAGAAATTATCCAAATACAATCAACACAACACACCTCCATAAAACCAATAAAGTTTCTCTCACTCCAAACAACGATAGAAGGCTAATTGTTATCAGATCCGACATATGGTAATCAGATGAGTATGTCTATGCCTGCATGGTTTCTTTTCTTTTTTATTTTTTGAAGAAGAGGGTCATTTAATAAAACAACAATTAGTTTGAATCTTAAAGAACCACATAAACAATAATACAAACTCCATTCACCAAGGGAATTTAGTTGCCCTAAAAAATGTTTAGATGTGTTACATTTGAATGATAATTACTCTCTCACTTGTGAAATCAGAAAAGAAGTTTACCTAAAAAGCCCAAAAAAATCAAATATTTACAAGGGAGAAGCCCTCTAAGTCACTAATTTTTTCATGATGTCCCCTAAAATCATTATTTTTTTCATAATACCTCTTCAAGTCCCTGTCATTAAAAACTAATGATAACATATCCATTTATTTTGTTATTTTCCATTTTTACCCTTTATTTATAAATAAAAATGTGACATCAACAATTATGTGCATACATAATAAATTAAAACCTTCCACTCTCTTTCGATTTTCCCTCACCATTTCTCCTCTCTGCGATTTTTCTCTCTAACATGCTCATGGCTCAGTCAGTTGGTCTCAAGGTTTCAACTCCATTAGAACCACCAATTTTTTTCTAACATATTTTTTCAATTCAAAATTCTTATATTTATTTTTAAAAAATATTATTTTCTTTTTTTATGGAGTTGGAACACTAACCCAAAGTTGGAAAAAAAATCATGAGAAGGCTTGCATTTAAATAATCTAAAAACCTAGAACTTGGCAAATTGATAATTTCTTCTTTTATTATTCTTTTTTTAATTAAAAAATAATTATTTGCCAATGAGATTATGTACACGCTATATTGTTGTAATGTTTAGTCAAGTTTTGACTTTACTGGAAAGTACTGTTTGTTTAAATTGCTGAATTTCCTTGTGCGTTAGAGTGTGTTTGGTTGGGGGATTTTGGAGGGGAGGGGAGGGGAGCAAAATCCTCCTTAAGCCAATTTTAGCTCCCCTCCAAAAGTGGGGGGTTTTGGAGGGGAGAGAAAGTGATGAATTAAAATTTTAAATGCAATTACTAATTATCCCTACTTATATTGTTTTAATTTTATTTATAACAAGTTATAAGGATAAAATAGTAAATTAGTTTTAAAATCCCTCCCCTCCCCCTCCCTTCTTGAACCAACATATATCTAATTAAAAATCCTCCGCTCCCCCTCCTTTGAACCAAACATATATTTAATTAAAATCTCTCCCCTCCCCTCCCCTCCCCTCCACTAAAATCCCTCCCCTCCCCTCCCCTCCCCTCCCCTTCGTTGAACAAAACAGACCCAGGGAAACCAAAAAAAAAAAAAGGGTATAAGATGATGTTGAATCAGATTGTGCAAATGATATGCATTCAGGAACTTGACGGGACATTATGAAAAAAATTAGGGATAGGGCTTTATCCCTAATTACAAACATAAGTCTCAGCTTCACAGAGAATATATAAGAAACAAGTGATGCCACCAGATTCTAACCTTGTACATTGGATACATCGAGTCATGACAGTCTTCACCAGTGGACCAAGATTCTTATCAACCACAGATCTTTTCATTTCAGTGAAGCGGCCACGATCAGAACCGAAAGCCATGGACTGATCTTGGAGATCACATTCTCCTCCCTGATCACAAATTGGACAATCCAAAGGATGGTTCATTAACAAAAACTCCATCACCCCTTCTCTCGCCTTCTTAGCTACTGGTGTATCCGTTTTAATTTTCATCCCTATAATAAATCAAACACAAATTAACATAATTGATTAAAAAAATCGAAATTAAAATAGAACATAAATCGAAAGCCCACCTGGAAGGGCAGGCATGGCGCAAGAAGCAACAGGCTTGGGCGATTTCTCGACTTCAACGAGACACATGCGACAATTTCCAGCAATTGAAAGTCTACTGTGGTAACAAAATCTGGGAATGTCAACGCCGGCAACCTCACAGGCCTGCAAAACGGTGAAGCCCTTAGGGATTTTGACTGGGTAACCATCAACAAACACTTCGATTGCATCTTCAGGATTGGGGAAATGGACCCGGGCCCCACCCACAGGCGTTCGCGGTGGGAGATCAGGCTCGGCCGGAGCTTGCGCTGCTGAAGAAGCTTCGGGTGATTGGAGCTCTGGTTTAGAAACGATGGACCGGAAAAAATTCTGGAGTTTGAATATTTTAGGGGTCTCATAGCCCTTGATGCTAATAACCCTAACCCCATTTTCGCTTCTCGCTCGACCTCGCTAGCTCAAGAGTGGTGACAGGTCACTGGTGACTGCTGGTTATGTCTTCAGCTGTGCGGAATAAAATGTTGGAGCGTGTTGGGTCTGTCTTAACCACCTAGGATTTGATAATAGATGCTCGGGGCGGGCAAATCTCATTAATAAAATAAAATTTTTATATAAGATTTATTTTAATAATAAATTTTTTTTAAAATTGGGTGGAATGAACAAGTGTTATTGTAAATACGAACGAGTCGAATTTGTATCGGATTATAAACGAATCGAATTAAAATGTGATGGATTCGTATTCGATTCGTTTAATAAACTAATCGAATACGAATATTCATTTAGTTATGTATACATATAAAATACGTAAATAATATATTTACTAAAAATAGCTCATCAAACATCGATAATATTATTTTTTTCATGATAATTAACCATAATTTCTCGAATCTTAATTAAAAATTATAATAATCATAAAAGAAAATAATAAAACGAATCCTAAATGAATCAATAAGCTTAAATTCGAATCAAATTGACTAATTTATTAAACGAATTCATTTTTTCAAACCCGTATTCATTTTAAAGCGAATCGAATTGAACGAATAGACGAATCTTAACCCAAATTGTCACCCCTAGTAAATACCCAACTGTATCCTATTTACCTGATTTTAGAAATATTAGAGGTGCAATGAGTAATATTTGAGGTGCATTTATTATCACAAAATTTAGGGATCCATTTGGTTGCTGGATTATTTAGGGGATTAGACCAAAACTAGTATGAAAGCAAGATAACAAGAAGAAAAAAAATGTGTCCCACCGTCACTTTAGAGAGATATTGGTGATATGTTCATAAATAATTGGGTTATTTAAGTATTTATATTAATCAGTACTTAATCGACGTTTAATTGCAAATCACTATTTGAGCTACTTGATTTGGTTGTTTTTTAGTGCTTTAAACCGACATCAATATTCAAGCGATTTTGACAGATTAATCGGTTGATTTCCAATTTCTCAAAATCGTCCGATTTTTTAATCTATTTTTAGATTTTTAACTTTTTTGGAGTTTTATTGTGTGAAAAAGAGAATGATTCTGAAACAAATAGAGAATATATTTCTATTTAACACAAATATTCTTAATTTATTACATTTTAGATTTGTATCAAAATTATCCATTTCACATCTCTTGGCAAAATTACATGTTATTTTATGTACGCATTCGACTTCGAATTTACTTTCCAATACCGCTGACCTCATATCAAAATGATCTCTAAATCTTATGAAATAGTCTGCATAGGTCAGTTGACACTGGCCAACTCATATCACTTTGTATAACCTCTGTTAGTAATATGCATTGTAATAATAACTATGTAACCTTACATTGAATGAAATAAAATGATAATCTTTTATTATAAGAGCACATTATTTTATCTTGACTTAGATAACTTGTATAATAATGTCATTAAGTGATTTACATATAACTAAACACAGCTTTGGTCTACGAAATCATATCACTCCTAAATGATCACGGTTGTTGGATTATTGATAGCAATGATATTGATAATCAGGATAGACTAGCATTATGTTATTATTGCCCACTTGTGGCTCATAAGCTAATAGCATGATACAGATGCTTGGTGTAGCAAATGAGTACTTGTGGCAATTAACAAGTATACCGAACTTGCCTCAATGAGTTTCCATATAGAGATGTTTTATCCCATATGTTGTGAAATACTCCCGATAACGATGTATAAATTAATTCTAAGACTTAAGGGTTTCACTAATCTTATGTGAAAGTTGTATGACTTTGACACTGACTTGAGTCGTCTTTTAAGGATTACCAATACGAGAGTGATTGGGTTATATGACGAACACATGAAGATTGTGGAATATATGATAGAAGATCGTCAAACTCGGAAAAATAAATGTTTAGTGAGTTAAGTATTTTAATGCGTAGTTTACATATATAATTATTCAAATCCATGGCCATATTAGGAGAATTCTGAGTGAGGAAATTTTCATATTGAATTTTATTGGGATTATGTTCAACACTAAACCATTGATTATTGGAGTCGACACATTCCATACTCTAAGTCATTAGTGGAATACTAGTTATGGCGAAATATCATATCATAAAATAGTTTATGAAAAGATTATAATCTTTCTCATTCGATGGTCATGATACAATACTGATATAGCGTCTGAGTTATATTGATGTGGAATTTGGATTCTACGAAATATGAATGATGCAGGTTAGGGAAAACGATTGAGTTTGTTAGACGGACTCAATTTGTTAAAGCGGGCTTACTTGTTATTGCCTACCTCTTGAGTGCCAGGTGATCTCTTGAGGGCCACGGTATGTGATACACATTGAGATGTGTATATGATACTGTGGATTGGCACTAGAGCAAGTGGGAGAAATTGTTAGGGTTGGTGCTCAGAGTGCCAATCCGGATCGTATTTATGTTTGATTCATGAATACGAGCAATTCTATTTTCCATAATATTACTAATTTAATGGTAGCACCCTTGTCTTTTATACACTTATTCGATCTAATTACGATTAGATATCTGATTATGATTAGATCAAAACTAAATCTGGTTTAGTGATACGTGTATATTAGATAAAGACCCTAGGAATTACAATATAGTGCGCAGTTACAACGTAGTTTGTAATTGCGTTGGGAAGCACACTATTAGATGTATATCCTTAAATAAAGTTCATGGTCAAGATTTACTAACATGGGTTGGTTAGTAAAACCCGCTGAGATCAGTACATGTCGTATATCGTGACTTGGTCCGATGGTTTATTCTAGTGAACCATGAGTCTCGGGAGACTCGTATAGACATGTAGTTCTTTATTTGATAAACACTGAACTGTTAGGGATATGCCCTATACCAAACTTGTGGATGGGCTATATGTACATGTATTTGTAATATTTTCATTAATTAATAAAATGGAAATCTTTATTATACGTGTCTTACATAACTTATATGAATCATCAAACATTGTAATAAAGCCCTTGGAGTAATAAGATGATGGAAACGTTCCTAGTCATAGTTTTGTGAATAATCTGGGCGTTCACAAAGCGGAGAGACTAACATGATGTTATGATCCGCCCTTAAGTGGGGTAGCCGATCTCATAGGCTACTAGCGGAGATCCGTCCGCTTGGTGTATCACATGGATGCATGAGTTACTAATGTCCATCGAACTGATCGCCGAAAGTTTTCACATGGAGTGTTTATCCCATGTGTCTGTGAGAAATTTCAAGTATCGATTGTATGACTAGTCCTTAAACTTGAGGTCTTTACAATCTTATGTGTGGATCAAATAACTTTGACATTCTCCTTCCCCGGTTCAAAAGATCCGGTCATAAGGGTATGATTGGGTCATTTGTTGAAACACATGAAGTTTGTAAATATACAACAGAGAATCGCCACTCTCTCGGATAATATTTTCTTATAAAAGTAGTATTCCAGTTCGCAGGTTGATATGTGTGATCAGTGCTTGAGACTATGGCCGCAGCGGAAGAATAATGTGAGATTCTTAGGTTAGCACAATTTATGATTGGGTCATTTGTTGAAACACATGAAGTTTGTAAATATACAACAGAGAATCGCCACTCTCTCGGATAATATTTTCTTATAAAAGTAGTATTCCAGTTCGCAGGTTGATATGTGTGATCAGTGCTTGAGACTATGGCCGCAGCGGAAGAATAATGTGAGATTCTTAGGTTAGCACAATTCATGACACTATCAACATCATACCTTTGACTATATGGGTAGACACTTTCCATACCATAGGTCAAACGGTGGGGATACAGTGAGGCGATGGACCGTATCATATGTAAATCGCATACATAATGAGTATATATCTTTCTTTCTCATTTGAGGGTATTGTCATGTTGCTAGATGTCAACCTTGGTCATTGAAATCGAACGACCATTTGATCGGAGGATAATTTATGTTCGATTAAATTATCATGATTCATTTCATGTCCAATTTGAGGGGAACCCAAAAGGTCACACACAATAAAGTCGAAATCAATGGTTAACAGTGCACAATACAAATTTAATAGCATATATGATTGCTGTAGGAATGGTTCATAAATGGTTCAATGTGTTTAATTATTGAACAGATCATTTATGAGGTTCTATAATGGCTTAGGGCTTGGTGAATGACGATATGGGCACTTTGGGAATTGGAATAAAAAAAAAAGTGAATAGTAATATGAATAGTAATTTTTTATTTGTTATTTTTTTTGAATTCCAATTCGGCCCAAACTCTTATTAGGGTTTTATAATCTCATTAAACCACTAAATTAAGATCCAATGGCTAAGATTAAATCATCATTTATCGCACATCAGATTCATAATTAATTTTGTTATCTTTGGAGCACCTATATAAACCCAAAGAATTCTTTACAAATATTTGCACCAAACCTTTCATATCTTGGGTTTATATAAGTGAGCAACTCTAAAGTTTAAGAGTAAGCCACTGATTTTGAGGATCTTTAAGTCTAATTGACTAGAGGAACCTCGAGTTAAAAGTTTTGAGGTATTTGCCTAGGCTAGCACCAAGGGCAAAATACACGTGCACTCAAGGCGTAGTCTTGCCGTTGAGTTTTGGCTTTGGTGTCTGCACCTTTGGAGGCCACACACTTGGGTGGCTCTTTGGAACGTGGAAGAACTTGTTGAGTTCAAGAAAAGCTTGTAGATTGTGAGGGAGGACTGGAGGAGTCTTCGGTTCAAGTAAGTCATTTTTCTTTCTTTATTTATTAGAGTTCTTATGATAGTTAGCATGTTTAGGTTTATGTTCTTTGCATGTTTTATGCATTTTTATGCTTAGAATATATAGTAACATGCCTAGGCTTATAGAATAATAAAAACAAATGGGTCTTGGGCAAAAGGATAGCGGCATCATAATTTTGTTTTTTGATTTTCCGCTACGCACTCGCGGCCGCTTCCCAACAGTGGTATCAACACGCTGTTTTTGTTTTGATTAGTTCTCTCTCACTTGAACTCGAAATTGGGTGTGTAAAAGCTCATTGGAAAGCTAACACCCTTAACTTAATTTTAGGCACAAGTTTTGCATGATTTGGTTAAGATTTGAATTGTAAAATTTCATTTAAAATTTACACATATGTAAAAAAACGTGAATAGTAAATTTATTTGATTAAAATAAAATACAATATCATAATTAAATATTAATCAAAGTTATTTAATGCCTAAAATAATTCCAACATATTAAAACTCATATGCTTGATGATTCTATGTATGATTTGAATTGGCATGATTATTTTAGGGTGCAAACATCTAGAGACTTTCTAAGGAAATTTAATAAAAGACATTATAAAATATACAAGTGGGGTGGGACCAAGGCGTTAATAAAACTAAAGTTAATTTAACCAAATGTATTACTAGAGTTAGATAATGATTTGGTGTCTTCCTTCACTCACTACCTTTTTATAGCCAAAAGGAAAAATTGTGAAGACATCTAGATAATCATTTACTCAAAGCTTACCTTAAAACATATTTAAAGTGTTGGACTAATTTGGAGGATCTGTTGTTTATTCCTGTCACCAAGGCAATAAGAGCCTAAGAGGTAAGGGTATTTAAGAGAGTTCGCTCCACCCTCCCTCTGGGGAATTTTCAATGGAGGAATCCATTTGACAGTTATTCACTTAAACTTGCTAAATCCTCAATAATAATTTAAGTCTAAAATTTACCTCCCATTGTAAGGTATAGACCCAAAGGGCTTAAACCGTATTGGCAGGACTAGGCTTTACCAGACTGACCAATACCAATTTGTCCCTAAATCGTACTATTGACAATGATTTGACGTTTCTAAGTCATAAGACGCAGCGACCCTTAGGCGTGGTCTTATAACTTAGTGGCAAAGATTGGGTGTCCACAAGGACTAGCATAAGCTATGGCATTTTTGATTGCACAACCCAATGATCAAGGAATTGTGATATATATCATAAATTGGTTGGGAACCTACCTAATTATATATTTTATAACGACCGGCCCTAGTCGGAGTTATGAAATGATGATAATGGGATCTTTGCCCACAAAATCCATCAAATGGGGTTGAGGCGATTTGCTTAAAATTTTAAAACAATTGAGTGTGGAGCAACTTCATAATATTAAAAGCCCATGTTATTATGAAACATTAATGAAAACATATTCCTAATCTTAACATTCTCTCTTAACAGGTGGGTTAAATATTTAACAAACATTCAAATGGCAAACAGAGTATCACTTCGTTCCATCCTTGATGAGCATAATCTCAAAGAGAATAACTACAATGACTGGTTTAGAAACCTTAAAATTATCTTACGACAAGAAAAGATTTTCTATGTTCTTGAAAGACTATTCCCTCCTGAACCCGCAGAAGATGCTGACCAAAATACATTTGATGCTTGGAAGAAAAATGTCGATGATGATGAGCAAGCAGTTTGCATAATGCTTGGCTCTATGTCGGACGAACTTCAGAAAACTCACGAAGATAAGGATTCTCAAACCATCATCTTTCACTTGAAGGAGTTGTATGCAACTTTCGTTCATACCGTGAGATTCCAAGTGTCATGTGCCTTATTCCAAACAAGGTATAAGGAAGGATATGTTAGTGGACATGTTGCTTAAGATGATTGGCCACATTGAAAAATTGGCCAACATCGGGTTCATCACTGATCATGAGATAGGTCACGATCTAATTCTTCAGTCCTTACCAAAAGACTTCTCTAACTTTATGATGTAGTTTCATCTGTCTGATAAAGAAGCTACTTTAGCAGAATTGCACAATCTGATAAAGCAAGCAGAGAAGGACTTGAAACCGGAGCTTAAAACCTCCGTCATACTTACGGGTATGGACCTGAAGCCACGAGGCCCAAAGAAAAAAAGGGCAAGGCCAAGGCTCATGATCACATAAAGCCCAATGGTAAGGTGGAGAGAAAGGGAAAGGGGAAATGTTTCTTTTGTGGAAATAAAGGTCATTGGAAGAAATACTGCAGATCATTGAAAGCCAAGGAAGCTAGGGAAGCCCAAGAGGCCAAGAAGCCCAATGCTTCAGGTATGTTATATATGATTGAACTATATTCTCAAAACTCTGAACCTTCTATTTGGGTGCTTGACACCGATTGTGGGACTCACTTGTGTAACAATGTGTAGGGCCTGAGAAACAATAGGAGACTCTGTATGGGGAGGTTGACTTACGCATGGGTAATGGAGCAAAACTGGCTGCATTGTGCGTGGGGACTTATTCATTAGTTTTGCCGAATGCTTTAGTTTTAGACTTAAAAGATTGTGTTTATGTACTTTCTCTAGTAAATAACATCATTTCAATTTCTTCTTTATGTAATAAAGGCTTTTCATGTCTAATAAGTTGTAATGAATGTTCTATTTATTTCAATGAAATAAAATATGGAGATGGTATTTTGAATAATGGTATCTATGTCTTACAAACTAACAAATAATGTTCAACCTCTAATATATACAACGTTAACTTGAATAATCTCAATGAATCACTTCTATGGCAAAGTCGCTTAGGTCATATTAATGAAACAAGATTAACTAAGCTACATAAGGATGGGTATTTCAGACCCTTCAAATATGACCTTATGGAACTTGTGAGTCTTGTTTACTTGGTAAAATGACCAAATTACCCTTCAAAGGTAAAAGACAACGTGCATCAGAGGCATTAGAACTCATACACTCTGATGTATGCGGACCAATGTTAGTCACCGCTAGAGGTGGATTCTCCTACTTCACTACCTTTATCGATGATCACTCACGATATGGGTATGTGTACCTTATGCGGTACAAATCTAAAGCCTTTTGAGAAATTCAAAGTCTTCAAAGCTGAAGTAGAAAACCAGCTTAATAAAAGTATTAAGTCACTAAGTTCTGACCGAGGTGGTGAATACTTAAGCGATGAATTTCAAGATTACTTGAGAGAAAATGGCATTGTTTCCCAGTGGACTCCTCCGGGAACTCCATAGCATAATGGGGTCTCCGAAGGAGAAATAAGACATTATTAGATATAGTCCGATCAATGATGCCAGGCACGGATCTGCCTCTTTCATTTTGGGGTCTTGCTTTGAAACTGCAACACTACTACTAAACCAAGTTCCTTCCAAGACTATTAGTCAAACACCATATGAGTTATGGTCTGGGAAACGTCATAGTCTTAGTTATCTAAGAGTTTGGGGATGTGGCGCATATGTTTTAGCTCACACAAACTAACAAATTGGATGATATGGCAGTTAAATGTAAGTTTGTAGGATATGCCTTGAACTCAAGAGCATACATGTTCTACGTCCAAATGAACAAAGAACATTTGTCTCACGAAATGCTAAATTTCTAGAGAAGAATTCCTTCTCAAGAAACATAGTGGGAGTAGACTTGACCTCGATGAGGTACGAGAAGAACAAACTAACATAGAACTAAACCCCAGGCCCTCAAAAGGGCAGCGACAGAACAACCACAAGGTTATGAACTTATAAGGTCTGGTAGGGAAAGACATGAGCCTGAAAGATATGGTCTCCATATTGATGAGGATATGATCAGGTCATTGATAATGACGATCCCACCAGTTATGACGAAACAAAACGTGACATTGATTCAGTCAAGTGGCTTGAGGCCATGAAATCCGACATAGACTCTATGTATCAGAATCAAGTCTGGGACTTGGTGGATGCACCTGAAGGGATAAAACCCATAGGTTGCAAGTGGATTTACAAGCGTAAAAACTGATGCAGAAGGCAACATCCAAACCTATACGGCTAGGTTGGTGGCGAAAAGTTATAGACAAATCCAAGGAATTGACTATGACGAAACATTCTCGCATGTTGCAATGATAAAGTCCATTCGAACTTTTCTGGCACTAGCTGCACACTTGATTATGAGATTTGGCAGATGGATGTCAAAATAACTTTCCTTAATGGGAACCTCGTAGAGGAAGTCTATATGACACAACCTGAGGGGTTTGCATCTAAGGATGATCATAATAAAGTATGTAAGCTTAAACAATCCATTTATGGACTCAAGCAAGCCTCCAGAAGTTGGAATATACGATTTGATGAGACAATCAAAGAATTTGACTTCATTAAAAATGTAGACGAGCCTTGTGTTTACAGGAAAAGTTGTGGGAGTGCTGTTATATTTCTTGTATTATATGTCGATGACATATTAATCATCGGGAATGATATTCCCATGATGCAAGCCACCAAGCAATGATTATCTCAGAATTTCTCCATGAAAGATTTGGGAGAAGAAGCCTACATCCTTGGCATTAAGATCTACCGTAATAGATCTAAGAGGTTGTTAGGACTTTCTCAATCTACGTACATAGATAAAGTTTTGAAAAGATTCAAATAGAAGATTCCAAAAGAGGTAATTTACCTACTTGTCATGGAATCAAATTACCTAAGGAGCAATGTCCACATATTCCTTCAGATAGAGAGTGTATGAGTAGAATCCCTTATGCTTCAGTAATATGATCGATCATGTACGTCATGCTATGTACAAGACCTGATGTCTCTTATGCTCTTAGCATAACTAGCAGGTATCAGGCAAATCCTGGTGAGCAAAACTGGGCAGCTGTCAAAACAATCCTCAAGTATCTGAAAATAACTAAGGATGTGTTTTTAATATACGGAGATTGTTCTAAGATGAAAGTCATTAGTTACTGTGATGCGAGCTTTCAGACCGATAGGGATGACAGCAGATCGTAAACATGATATATGTTTACTTTGAATGACGATGATGTTAGTTGAAAAAGCTCAAAGTAGTCAACTACAGCAGACTCCACCACTGAAGCCGAGTATATTGCAGCATCTGAGGCAGCTAAAGAACCAGTCTAGATAAAGAAGTTCATCACGGAGCTGGAAGTGCTTCCCGCAATAAAGAATGGTGTCACGATGTACTATGATAACACGAGCGCCATTGCTCAATCAAAAGAACCAAGGTCCCACCAGAAATCCAAGCCTGTACTCAGGCGATTTCATCTCATTAGGGAGATTGTTGAGAGAAAAGAAGTTATTATAGAGAAAATACCCACAGAAGATAATCTTGCATTTTCTCTGACTAAAAGGGCTGACTCAACAAAAGCATGATAGGCACACCCGAGAGTATGGTGTCCAAATTTATACTAGTTGGCTATAGTGCAAGTGAGAGATTATTAGGGATATGCCCTATACCCAACTTGTGGATGGGCTATATGTACATGTATTTGTAATATTTTCATTAATTAATAAAATGAAAATCTTTATTATACGTGTCTTACATAACTTATATGAATCATCAAACACTGTAATAAAGACCTTGGAGTAATAAGATGATGGCTTCCACGCCTTATGAGAATCATTACTCTTAAACATTCATAGTCTTAGTTTTATGAATAATTTGGGTGTTCACAAAGCGGAGAGACTGACATGATGATATGATCCACCTTTAAGTGGGTAGCTGATCTCATAGGCTACTGGCGGAGATCCGTCTGCTTGTGTATCACATAGATGCATGAGTTGTTCGTGTCCATCGAACTGACCGCCGAAAGTTTTCACATGGAGTGTTTATCCATGTGTCTGTGAGAACTTTCATGTATCGATTGTTTGACTAGTCCTTAGACTTGAGGTCTTTCCAATCTTATGTGTGGATCAAATAACTTTGACATTCTCCTTCCCCGGTTCAAAAGATCTGGTCATAAGGGTATGATTGGGTTATTTGTTGAAACACATGAAGTTTGTAAGGATACAATAGAGAATCGCCACTCTCTCGGATAATTTTTTCTTATAAGAGTAGTATTACAGTTCGAGGGTTGATATGTGTGATCAGTACTTGAGACTGTGGCCGCAGAGGAAGAATCATGTGCGATTCTTGGGTTTACACGATCCATGACACTATCAACATCATACCTTTGACTATATGGGTAGACAGTTTCCATACCCTAGGTCAAACGGTGGGGATACAGTGAGGCGATGGACTGTATCATATGTAAATCGCATACAGAATGAGTATATATCTTTCATTCTCATTTGGGGCCTTGGCATGTTGATAGATATCAATCTTGGTCATTGAAATCGAACGACCATCTGATCGGAGGATAATTTATGTTCGATTAAATTTTCACGATTCATTTCATGTCCAATTTGAGGGGAACCCAAAAGGTCACACACAACAAAGTCGAAATCAATGGTTAACAGTGCACAATACAAATTTAACAACATATATGATTGCTGTAGGAATTGTTCATAAATGGTTCAATGTGTTTAATTATTGAACAGATCATTTATGAGGTTCCATAGTGGCTTAGGGATTGGTGAATGACGATAGGGGCACTTTGGGAATTGGAATAAAAAAAAATGAGAATAGTAACGTGAATAGTAATATGAATAGTAATTTTTTTTTTATTTGTTATTTGTTTTGAATTCCAATTCGGCCCAAACACTTATTATGGTTTTATAATCTCATTAAACCACTAAATTAAGATCCAATGGTTAAGATTAAATTAGCATTTATCCCATATCGGATTCTTAATTAATTTTGTTGTCTTTGGAGCACCTATATAAACCCAAAGAATTCTTTACAAATTGTTGCACCAAACCTTTCATATATTGGGTTTAAATAAGTAAGCAACTCTAAATTTTAAGAGTAAGCCACTGATTTTGAGGATCCTTAAGTCTAATTGACTAGAGGAACCTCGAGTTAAAAGTTTTGAGGTATTTACCTAGGCTAGCACCAAGGGCAAAATACCCGTGCACTCAAGGCGTAGTCTTGCCGTTGAGTTTTGGCTTTGGTGTCTGCACCTTTGGAGGCCACACACTTGGGTGGCTCTTTGGAACGTGGAAGAACTTGCTGAGTTCGAGAAAAGCTTGTAGATTGGAGGGAGGACTGGAGGAGTCTTCGGTTCAAGTAAGTCATTTTCTTTCTTTATTTTAATTAGAGTTCTTATGATAGTTAGCATGTTTAGGTTTTGTTCTTTGCATGTTTTATGAGTTTTTATGCTTAGAATATATAGTAACATGCCTAGGCTTGGAAATAATCAAAACAAATGGGTCTTGGGCAAAGGGATAGCGGCATCATAATTTTTTTTTGATTTTCCGCTGCGCACTCGCGGCCGCTTCCCAACATGAACGACTCACTGAAGATTTCCTAAACGATGGTACACCAACATCAAATAGGAATCTTCTCGAGTTGAGCGAGCATAGTGGTCATTTGACTTGAGATACCACAGTGGGATATATGAGTTATCCTCCATACTTTGATGGCAGTCACGTCACGATCTATTCATGATCAGACCTCCGCCTGTTCGTTGGGTGTGGACTGATGCTCATGATATCCAGTGTGTATCAAGATAAGATCCGTCAGTCCTGTGTATAGGGCATAGACATCCTCACGTGTTTATGATCTAGTAAATCCATGGCCGTGGTATAACATCGGAAATCAGTTCCGAGTGTTATTTAAAGATCGTAAATTGAAAGTCGACTATATTATACCGAACATATTTGAAGTTCTCATCTATATCCCAGGTATAATATGGATAGCTTGTGACGGAGGGAATATACGTATGCAATGACCTCGACTTGCATAGTTTAGCGAGATTATCCGTGGTCGTCATAATTCATGAGTGAGTGAATTATGGACACGAAATTGGATTTCGTGACGGATAAACCTAAACTTAGAGAGTCCCAAAATATGAAGTGTACTCGTTGAGCACTTGGGCAACGTGTTATGAATAATACAGATTATTCATAATACTTCATCGGATTAAGTGAGTTAATTTGAATCGTTTAATCGGTTAAACGATAACACATGCATTAGCGGATTTTGGTCATTTAATAATTATTGTGTATTTATATTTGATATATAATATGATTAGATACACATTAATTATGCGTCAAATGAGATTTTGACACATGCCATAAATATATGTATTTGTTAGTTATTTTAAATAAAAATACATATATAATAATAATTATATTAATTGATTATTTGGATATTTAATTGTTAAATATTTAAATGATTAATTAATAAACTTTTTTCATAAATGTTATGAAATTTTTCTAATTATTATTGGTTCACATGGCATGATTTAATTAAACTTTATGTGTGCCAAATTGATTGGTTAATATAAAGTTTAATATATGTTTGATTGGATCAAATTTTAAATGGACAAAATTATATTTGGAAGTCGGCAACTTCTCCTTTTAAATTAAAAAATTGTTTTCTTTTTTTTTTCTCCAATACACCATGGCAAAAACTCTCACAAAATAATCCATAGGATTTGCTTTGAACAAACCATGAAGAAAACAAAGGAAAATTCAAGAAAAAGGCCTAGGAAATTGAAGATGAAAGGCAATCCTAAATCTTCTTGAGCTTGGAAACTTGCTTATCATTTTCTTGAGTTATTAGAATGATTCTAGGGTTCCTTTGTTTCTTAAATTTGGGGTTTTTGATTGTGGTGGATGGAATTGGAAGTAATGAAGCATGTGTGAAGTATTTTGGATGGAATTATTGTAATTTTTGTCCAATTTATTCATTTGATGACATATTTCCATTCTAGAATATTATGACCACTCTTGTAATACCTAGAATTATTCTTGGGTGGTTCATGTGTGGTGACTTGAATTGGTGTTGAGATTAATTTGATTAATCTTGAAAATTTGGATTTAAAGCATGAAATTTGGCATTTTTCTGTTCTGGATCAGACCTGGAGTTTATTCTATTTTGGTGATGAAATGATGTCTTGTGAATGTATTGGATGTGTTTTGGGTGTTGGAACAATTGCCAGAAATTATTTCGGAGTTAAAATAAGCGAAAACGGCGAAAAACAGCATTACCGGGTGACTTTTGAGCCAACCGGGTGACGACTGTCCAAACAGTGAGTTCGTCACTGTTCGGGCAGCCCATGAACTGCCCTAACACTATTAAGGCTGACCTGGGCAGTCCCCATAAGTGTTGGGTGGTCGGTTCAGTCAAAAACGCGTTTTGCGTCATTTTGCGGAAAAATATTTTTCGTAAAAGTTTCGTGACGTTTCCTTTATATTTACGTCGCTATTTGATATCGAATAAATAGTTTTAGGTGAAATATGAATAATTTATTCATATTAGATATTGAATAATTTATTCGGTAATTTGAAAAAGTTTTAAATTACGATTTCGCCCGAACCGCGCTTCCGCTGCGCCCATCGCCCGAAACCCCAACAGTAATATGACAACCAAATAATGGTGATCATTAGATGATAGATTATACGAATTTTATAAATCCCGACCAATTCCATATCCGACTTGAGAACGAACATAATGAATCACACACTATAATTATATGAGTCAACAATGATGTCGTGTAGTTAAAATGATATAAAGCATGTTTAACATGTTTTGAAAATCATTTCGGAATTTGTTGGCACGAGATACAGAGAGATTTAAGGTCAAAAATCAATTCCTATTATCGCGAACCGATTTGGTCAAAACGGCTTGCTGCATTTGATATAAACATGTTTAGCTTAAGTTGAGAAAATGACTTATTATTTTGGGATAAAACGGCGAGCCATTTTATCAATAGAACGATTTTTAAAGATAGAATCAAATTCATTTTGTATTAGGGTTTCTACCATTTAGGAAGTGATCATATTTAATACATAAATAAGATAAACGCTTCCTCAAAGACCATTGACTCATAAGGAAATGGTTAGTACTAAAATTAACAAATCCTAATCCAATTTAAACAACATTTTGGGTGTTCTTTGAAATCAACAAATTTCATCTTATTTCTATCATCTTTTCTGTTTTGGTTAAGTGCTCTAAGGTTAAACACTTGTGTGTTTGAGACCTAGACACTAGGGTTCAAAGGTTCTTCACTTATGTAAGTAAAACCTAAATCCCATAAACTATATCATTTGGACTAGCATCCATCAATGTTGTAGCATTACACATAGTAGATATATATTTATATGGATATAATTTGAGGTCAATCCATTGGTGACTATATATTTGGCTCTTGAAGATTGAAGTTCATGTTAGTAGCCCTAGATCCATTAGAATATGACTATAATAATTTACATTGAATAAAACAATATGACAATTCATTTATCATATAAGCTTTTTATCCTTATACTTTGAAATAGATATCTTGTATGATAAAGTCCTATGAGTGTTTTATATAAGAACCAAACATAGTTTTGGTCTAGGAGATCCTCTCACTCATAAATGTTTTCAGTTGTGGGATTATTAATAACTAGAGCATTGATAATTCGGATAAGACTAGCGTGATGTTATTACTGCCCATTTAAGGGAGCTTATCACATAAACTAATAGCACGATCTGAATGCTTGCTATATTATATGAGTATTTGTGGCAATTAACAACTAATTGAAATGACTTTATGGAGTTTCTATATATGGATGTTTTATCACATGTGTCTATTGGAAGATTTTTGTTAACGATATATAAGTTAATCCTAAGACTTGAGGTCTTCGCCAATCTTATGTGAGAGTTATGTAACTATTACACCAACTTGATTCGTCCTTTAAATGAAGATGTGATAGAGGATCATCAAACACAGGATAAACTTATATTTAGTTATTTAAGTACCTTATTGCATAGTTGACATATGTGATGGTGTAAGTCCATGACCATGACAGAAGAATTTTGATTGAGGAATTCTTATATCCCATACATTTAGGATTATGATCAACAATAAGATATTTACTATTAGAGTAGACATGTTCCATACTCTATGTCATATGGTGGGATACATGATTAAGCAAAAGATTGTATCATACATAAGTCGTTTACAAAAAAAGTTATATTCTTTCTCATTCGACGGTCATGATACATTATCAGGTGTTACTTATAATCATTGAAATATGACAATCTAATGATGGTATCATTGGAAGATAGATTATATGGATTTAACTATCACAACCAATTTCACGTGTGGCTTGGAAATTAACCTAATAGGTCATATATTATAGATATATGAGTTTAAAATTATATTGTGTAATAAAATGATGTAAATATGTTAATATTTTAGGATTTATTAGCACGAGAAATAGATATATTTGAGGTCAAAATCAATTTATATTATCAATGAATCGATTTGGTCAAAATGGCTTACAATTTGTGAAAATAACTTACCTTTTTGAACCAAATCGGTTTAACTAATAGCTAAAATACAACACATATTTTCTATGCAAACCGGCTTACCATTTTGGTGAAGATTAATTTTACTAAAGTTGAGAAAATGACAAGCTAGTTTGGGATAAAATAGCAAGTCGTTTTGTTACAAAAATGATTTTTATACATAGAATGAAATTCATTTTGATTGCAAGGATTTTCCTCTTATGGAATCAATCTCAACGATTCATAAATTGAAGATGGACTTCCCAAACAAGCCCTACACATATATCGGTTTAGTAGGTTCTTAGCTAACCCTAACACTATATAAACCCTATTTGTGTAGAGTTTTTGGCACTTCTTTGTGCAAGTATGAAAATTTTATCTTATTCTACATTTCTATCATTTTTTTAGGTGTAAATGTTCAACACTTGTGTTTTTAAAACCTAGACACAAGTGTTTAAAGAACTTCACTTGTGTTAGAGTTTTTTAACCTAAAACCTAGAAATTCCACATATATTAATCTTTGGACTATTATCTATCAAAATTGTTGTATTTCATTGATGTAAACCTTACAAGAACAAAGCTTGCAAAACCCACACGAGATTAGAATCTCACGCCAAGGAACACCAAACACATGTTCAAATATTAGAAACCCGTGAAAAATAAAGCCTCACAAACCCCTAATTTCTTGAACGCTACAAAGTACAACAACCTCATTTGATAAGTTTTTGCAGTACTTTCAAGAACCAATTAGAAAATAACTCACTCTCACACAAAGCACAATATATGTTTTTTGATAAATGATGTCTTGTCAATTTTGTTAATGAAACTTGGTTTATATAATAACACAATCCTAATCATACTCAAATCATGAAATCATATACTAAACTCAAATAGAATTCCTAAACTAAAAAGAACTATTCATGCATTATTCACACCTATGACCAAATTTAGTTACTTAAGGCTTAAGTTATAATGGATAAATACTTAAGGTCCAAATAACTGAATTATAAAATAAACCACCAAACAAGCCCAAAACCCAATAACAATATCATAATAGCTTGAGCCTGATTAATTTAATTAAATCAGCCCATGTTACACTTAAACATGACTTAAAGAACATAAACTAAGTAAATAAAACTAATCCAAGTCTATTTGAAACAATATGCACACGCCTATAATTTACTTGGTCTTTAAATTCGTTAATCTTCTTGCATAATCTAAATCAAATGAATTATGGATGGTTCCTCTTGTGTTTTGTATTTCTTGATAGTGTTGGAACTAAATATAATGTAGTCTCCCAATCTGCTTAGAATAAATCCTTGCATAACTTCTCTGAGCTTAGTCTTAGACCTTATAATAGGCTCATCTGGAACTTGTAAAAGATCTTTAATTGATTATACTTGAACTTCAGTATTCTGGATTGCATCATACACAAGATAGACTATATAATTGTGGGAATACCATTAGAGGTCACATAATTTTATGATTGTCTAGTTGGTTCTTGAAAATCGAAGTTAAGAAAGTGCTTGGAGAATCATAGAACTCCAAATTTATGATTGGTGGTTACTGAGAGGTATATCGTGTTCATTTAATCTCTTTTACATTATGTTTGTGATTTCTTTACTTTTATTTAAGTTTATATTTCACACGATTATGTTGGGAGTGGTCCCAAGCATCGAGAATTTGATTTCGTTGTATTTGATAATAATAGAGCTATTGCACAAGAAAAAAGCCTAAAACACATAAGAGATTGAAGCATGTGGAACAGAAGTACCACATTATTTGATATATCATGTCAAAGTGAGACGTTGTCGTATACAAGATACTGAGTGAGGACAATGTGGCAGAGCAACTCACCAAGGTTATACTTCCCAAGTTATTTGATAAGTATATAGAAGAGATATGTATCATATACAATCGAAATTGACACTAGAACAAGTGGAAGAAGTTATTGGAGTTGGTGCTCGTCGTGCCAATTTTATGTTGTATTTCCTTGCATGTATGTGTATATATATTATATTAAAAATAAAATAAGTAATTTCATCAATATATTTTCTTTTATATATGGTTGTAGGAGCGAAGCGGGGTTTACCACTATGCCTATGACATCGACGACTACTACACTATCGGGCTCATAACCCGTAGAGAGTACGGATAGCCCCACTGGGGACTAACCATAAGATAAAGGGGTCGCCACCTAGTATGAAAGACTAGAAATGATTTAAGGCCGCACTATACCTCTCACAATGTCCAACCTTATACCCTTGTGGGTTCGAAATTGTCCCTCACTGATGCCAGTATAATATTTACACTTAAAAGATGAATCCATACATCTTATAATGCAAGAGCATATAAAACAGTTTATATAACATACAATAGCGTAAACACAAATAATGAAAGCAACAAAACTATTAAAACAATGACAAAATAGTTATCAAACATAATACCATATAAATATTTATAAATAATTAAATCAATGATATAATACTAATCAAACAAACCAGAATACAAAGCCAGGTCATACAAAATTTTATTGGATACTTAATATCCAGATATTTTTATCAACGTCCGGCTAGACTTGATGTAAGTCTGGTCGGAGGTATTGCACGGAAGCGTACATATGCAATAACATATATAATAAACATGCATTCTGAATATAACAGTAATGAAATGACCATCCCTCAGTGGTATGTGGAGTTATATCCCGAGTGCGAACCATATTACGTCCATTCAAAATCGGCTATGGAACTTATGTCTGTGTTTCCATCCTATATACAACGGGAGCATATGACCGGATATCATACATGTTTGGCCATACATATGACAAGTATGACCAGACATCATTCACAGATCGTATAGTAAACAGAGCATAACATGCATATTATCTTAGACAGTAAAATAAACACATGTATATCACCAACTAAAGCTGTTAAAACGAAACAACTAAATATACATAAATGAATTATGAAGAGTAACATAAAAATAACTAAGCATGCAATTAACTAGAGAAAGTAGTAAACACGCCCTGACATGTTTATAGACGACCAAATGTGTGTGTATGTCCGACCGGACGTGATATACGTCCGACCGAAGATACTTTGTTAATAACAGAAACTCCAAAAGGCAGAAATATTAAGAATGGTGCTCTTAGGTCGTACCTTTATGTGTATGTTGTGGCTCAGAAGAAACCTCTGATTGTTGGGTTGCTGCTGGATTTGCACCAAGAGACGTGGAACTCTAAAGTTTTGTGGCTCACGTTCTCTCTTTCTCTTTTAAAGGGTTTTTTAGAATTTTAGGATTTCTATCAGACTGATCTAAAATCTAGCCTCATCGGAAGTGGTTGATGATGAGATTTCTTATAATGTAAGGGAGAGGTCTTAGAAAGGAATGGGGAGTAGAATCCCAATCTTCTCTCCCTTATGTGTAGCGTTACTGGTCACTGAAGTGTGTAACATTCGAGAGATATCTGAACGGACTTATAATTTGAAATGTACGTTCGGCAGGACTTTGATTAGTCCATGACTTCAGTTGTACTCAATTTGCACTTGCTTTAACCATTTAATACATGTCCGGTCGGATATTGAATTTGAATTGTATATCCGGCCGGCTATAATCAGATCTCCTGTCTTTGGTAACTGACAATCTGAACATTCAAAGACAGTTGTGCTTTGTCCAGCCGGATTTAAGGTTTTAAAGATATACCTATGTCGTAGAGCTTCCCATACTCACGCCTTTAATTGATTGTTTCAGCCCTAACCGTCTGTGGTGTCATCCAGTGGATCATAACAGTGGTCAAGACACCTTCTAAAAATTGGGAAATTGTAAGGATGGATGCCAGGAAGGTAGGGGTGTGTAAATTTTCGGGTTAACCCGCGACCCATCCTGACCCGTGCGGTTTTGAAAAAAATTAATGATTTTTTGGGTTAACCCTACCCGACCAAAATTTACGGGTTGGGTCACGGATTTGATATTAAAACCCGATCCGATCTGATACTATAATATTTTTATTATTTTTCTAAAAAATTTATTATTTTTCTAAAAAATTTATTATTTTTTTAAAGTTTTTACTATTATGTTGATGGTGATTTTCGGACCCGAGAAGATTCGAAATATGGAGAATGGTATTAATGAGATTTCACTTACCAAGACGGGGGCCCAAGGTCCTTGAGAGGATTAGGATCCAGGCATAAGGCCCAGATTCAGCCATATTTGAAGACCGACCCGAGGATGTCGGTTTTGGTTTTGTAACACTGAGAATTAGAATCGGGGAGAGCCAGCTGAGGCACAGTCACGTACACCCGAGAAGGGTGATAATTGGAAAATACAAGCTAGAAGAAAATCATAACTGTTCAGACTTGCATCAAGGGAAGCTATTTCTCAATATTTCTACATGCCCATAACTAAAGCGGCCGAGGAGCTTAATGTTGGCTTGACATTTTTTGAGGAGAAGGTGAGGGAAGTGAAGGCATTTCTACCGACCCGACCTGGTAGCAGATGCGAGGAAGGACGTAACTTGACTTGATCTACTGACCCGAGTATACAGGCCAGGGTTGCAACATTATGTTCTTAGACGGACGATGTAAGCCCTAAACGGAAGTTTGAGCCTCCCAATGACTGATAAGATAGGAGTAGGCCAACGGCTGATGTGATGGAAGAGAGCCTTATGCTTATCCACTGACACACGCAACCGTTTATGAGTGGTTGAGATCCAGGCTGGCACATGGGCAGAGCGTGTAGCAGTTACCAAAAGAAGGTGAGTTAATGAGGTTTAGAGGGCAGAGAGTAGCTGTGTCAGGAGGTGAAGCTACAATTTGCAGGGTAGCTGGGAAAGAGAGTCTACACAATGATAACTTGATAACGTGGCTGACTTCACGAGTTGGCAGAATAATGGGTTTAGGCGCACAATATAAAGGGGTTGAGAACTCATTGTAAGGGGTTGATTAATTGGATTCTGAGCATCGTTATAACTTGTAAAAGAGAGAAAAAAGCTTAAGCGAGAGAGAAATAGCATGTCGGTCTGACACGAGCTTCCAATAAAATATTTTACTTCTTTTGCATCCATGGACGTAGGTTGGATCCATTCCGCCGAACCACGTTAAATCTCCTGTTCTTATCTGTGTGTTTTCTTGTTTGCTGCCAAGTTTGCTTTGGTTCCCAACAAACTAAACAAATTCACTGCTTGTGGGTGGTTTGTTCGAGAAGTGGTTTTTCCCGAATCTCCCCTGGAACAAAAAATAGCTGTTAACATATTATTTCATTTATTTATTACTTTTGTTATCTTGAAACTTTATATACATGATAATTTTCGGGACATAAAATGACTAATATTTATATTTTAAAATAATTAATTCATTAAAAAATTATTTTTTTTGCAGACCTGACAATCCGACCTGTTCGGATTTCACATCTCAAATTTCAAGTTCAGGGTTCCCAACCCGCGTGACCCGACCCGATCGGGTCTCACAAAATTTTAAAAAACCCGGCCCGGCCTGACCCGTGAACACCCCTACAGGAAGAAAAGGAACTCCATGGAATATAGCCAAAAGCCAGCCGAACATCACCTATGTCCGGCCTACCTTCTATCTAATCAGTAAATCTGGCCACATATACACTGAGAAACCCTAAATTCGATCGGACAAGAACAATTATCACTAAATGCTCTGATTTTCAGTTACCAAAGACACGATATTTGATCATTGCTAGCCGAACATGGAATTTAAATCATATATCCGACCGGACATGTGTTGATTGGTCAACGCACGTGCAAAATCCCAGAAACTAAAGTAACGGATGAACAATGGCCGGTTGGATATACATTTCAAATTATAAATATGGTCAGGTGTATGTCGAACGTTACAGTCTTTTGTAATGTTAGACAGAGCTGGAGTGTATGGAGGGATTATGTCTCCCTTCCATTTTCAGATCTCTCTATTCCACTATAAAAATGGAGCATTTCTTACAAAAATGGGAAAGATGACCTAGAAACCATATGCAAAAAAAAACCTGCATACTAAAATTCTGAGAGAAAGAAACCATGAGAAACCAAAAACAGTAAAACCTCTACCTTCCCTTGGAGTTCTAGACTTTCTGGTGCGAATCCCGCAAGAAACCAACGATCAAAAGCGTCTTCAGTGCCAAAGTATACATGAAAAGGTACGACCTGAGGACAACCTTTTAATTTGAGATTCTTTTTATTAACACAGTATCTCTGGCCGGACGTGCACTACGTCCAGCCGGATATGCACACACATCCTGTCTGATATACATATATCTAGCCGACCTACTGCTTTCAATATTTTATTGCATGCCCAATTATTTTATATTGTGTCTATTGTTTTATGTTATACATGTTTAGTAGTTTTATTCTATTATTTTACACATATGTTTGGTTTATTATTGCATTTATTTAGTTCATTGTTTTAATAAAATAATATGCGTGTTGTGTTCTGTCTGATGTGTGAACCATGAGAGAATTTCATGTTCGGCCTAACATGTTGTATATCCGGCTTGGAGATCCCACGATATATAGGATGGAAACCCGGACATAAGTTCCATAGCTGATTCCGAATATACGGTAATATGGTTCATACTGGGGATACAATGCCACATACCACTGGGGGATGGCCATTTCATTATTGTATTGTTATAATGTATGTCTATTACATCTGTTATTGAGTATAAATGTTTCTACGTTTCTGGACTATGCGGTACACTCGGCCAGACTTCTAATAAGTCTGGTTGGCCATGAAGATTGATTATAAATCCGGCTGATCTTAGGCTATATCCGGCCAGGCCTCTTGAGGCCAGACTCATGTGATGCCTGTCTAGATCCATATCATTACTGTTTTATAAATATTGTAATAACTTACAAGCATTTATTTTTTCTATTGTCTTTATTTATCATGTTTACGCACTTGTATGCCTTTAAATCTCTTTTGTGTGATATTGCATTATAAGATGTGGGGATACCTCTTTTAAGCGTAAATATTATACTGGCATAAGTAAGGGACAGTTCCGAACCCAAATAGATTTAAGGTCGGCCCTTGCGAGGAGTGTAGTGCAACCTTAAATCATTCCCGGTGTTCCATACCGAGTGGCGACTCCATTATTCTCCGATTAGCCTCCCTGTGGGGCAATCCGTACTCTCTATGGACTGTGAGCCCAACAGTGTAGTGATCACCAACGTCATAAGTATAGCGATAAACCCCGTTTCGCTTCTACAGATGGTCAACCAACATACATCCCTCCAACCTTATTTCTCCCCCACACGTGGTAAGTCCAATATGTGCCTTAGGTTTGGCTTAACTTATGTACCAACTGGGTGTAGGAAACGCTTTCCCTCGCGCAGCGGAAGTGGCTTAGACACCCGGAATCGACCTTGAAAATTTTTTCTGTCCTTTTACACTTCACTGTCCCGAACTGTGTTGCATGAAGATCCACTGCAGAAAACCATTTTGCAAACAGTTTCGTGGACAGCCTCGTTTACCCCATTCATCAAAAGAAATTTAGCGATTTGAATGGTCTTCAAAATTGTGGTGCGCTACGTCACATTGCAAAGCCAATTTACATGCAATGGCTTGTGGCTTTTCGACTTCCAAAAATCATACATGAAGGGCGCCACTTACATTTGTTTCTTTTGATCATTCACATTGACTTTGTTCAACAAAATCATTGGCACATGCATTGTCATCATGAGTCAATCACAAATACTTTCAAATTACCTTCTACATGCATGGTGAATTACCGTGAGTATGTGTCAAGCATGTGAACAATGCCGTGAGCAATACATGAATGATCGGATCTACCACTCAGTCTTCCGTGTTATGTCTTACCACCAGAAATCCGTGAGAGTGAGCTCGGGGGGTTAACTCACTTGTATGAAAATTTTCTTGAGAAAATTTTCCACCATTGTTTTCTCTTTTTTTCCCCTCTCTTTTTCAATCTCATTGAAAAGATGAGAAAATGGCTAGGGTTAGAATGTGAAGAGAAAAACTTCTTATTTATATCTAGGGCTTAAGTTAATTAAATATACATTTACAAAAATAATCATAACCCTAATCACGCATATAAATATTGGACAATGACATTTCTATCACGACAAAATTATTAATTTAAAAAATTAAATATAATATCAAATATCATTTAATTTGAAATTAAAATTTAACATTGTACGGGCCAAATTTGGGCCTAAGGATAAAATCGACATTTACCTCAGGGCCAACCACCAAACCTGAAGCCCATTAGTGAGTCCAGCCCATAGGCAAAAATATCAGACAAAAAGGCCTCATGAGCCGAAGCCCAATGTCATCAAGAGAGAACCAACGGACACCAGTTACCAGATCAAGAGAGAACCAGAACTCATAAACATCAACATAAAGTCGACAGTTTCAGAAGATAGACAAACAATCATAAAGACATTAGTTACTAGAGATAAACCATCTAATTAAGCCACCAGTTACAACGACTCTAACGAGCAGAAGAGAGACCCCACATCGGGGAGCCTATAAAAGAGAGAAGCAAAGGTATAGAGGAAGAGGCATTTTTTGCACTACATCTATCATCAGACAAAACATAATACCCTGCCCTCACGGCAATCAAACAAAGGTTGAGGTATCCTAAGACCTTGATCCTATCACCTTCGACTTATTCATATTTTGCTGACTTGAGCGTCGGAGTGCCCACGGCTTCCACCACACTGGTGGGCAGTAACCTCCTCGTTCGCTCTATTCTTATTTTACAGGTTCGCTTGTGCCCCGCAATTCATTCTCGGTTGTGGACCTCGACCGAAATCAGCATCCACAATTTGGCGCCCACTGTGGGGCTACCGAGCGGATTTTGTAAAAATTAAACACCTCTACAAGCAGCTGGAAATGGCCTCGAGCGATGAGCAAGCCCCGGAACCCATGATTGCAGAACGTGCCATGCTCCAAGAACGTCTGCAAGCCCTTGAAGAGGAGAATCTGACAATGCAAAATTCCAACGAAAACCTACAGAAAAAGATGGAGCAGTTGTCATCCAATCCCCAGCATAACACTCAAGGTCAAACCAGCGATTCAGACGACCGAAGCAATCCGACAGTCCCGCCCATGTCGGATGGGCCAAACAACAATCACCGACCAACTTCACGTGACCCGAACTCTTCTCTCGATCCAACTCATCAAATTGCTAGTTCCATGAGAAGAGAGATGATTGAATTCAAGGAAGCGATTATGTCCAGACTACCAGGAGTAAGGCTTCTAATCAGGAAGAGCAGAGCTGGAGAAATTTCTGATACCCCATTCGTGGAGTCAATTATAGCAGTTGAATTGCCCCGAAAATTCAGCCCACCCGAAATGAAGCAAGTGAACCCATAAGCTCTCCCATTATACTACATTTTAGCGCTCATTTTCCCACCAAAAGGATGCCTCGTTATTTGCATTAGGTTATACTGCATTTAATGACACGTGGAAGATCCGGAATCCTTCTATCAGGTATCGTCGAATGGAGAAAAGAATTACAATCAAGCTTGTCACAATTAGATGTTATTCACTCGCGACAACATCTATGCTTTTCACCAGTGTCTTCCCCATTTGACACGACAACATCAGAAATCTAAATACATGTAATGTACTAATTTGACACTACATCAAGTCAAAGGTTGATTCAACATTTAAGCAACCCCTTATACGAGTTGCTTAATCATTCGACACCACCTCAAGCTTAAGATCAGTACCCGTGGAATATCGATTCGACACAACACCTATACAGGACTTGACACAATATCTATTCGCCATTCGACATAATACCTAACAAAATATAGGTACCATAAAAGTAGCCTCCCGACACGACATTTATGGAATTTGCACAAAGAAATTGGTCACTCGGCACAATATTTTTAATAAGCTTAGATACAAGACTTCGACACAACTTATATTCGGACTAAGCATTCGACACGAAATCAATAGAACACCAAAGAGGAAGCAATTATTTTTTCGACTCAACACTCATGTCGAGTCAAACGGAATCATGGAAATCACTCGTTACATACGACATGTCGAGTGAAATTACTCATGAACCATCATCTGGTTCAGTCGACCGGGACATCCCCAAGATGACTCATGTCGAGTATAAAAGAATGATGGAATTCACTCGTTACATATGACATGTCGAGTGAAATTACTCATGAACCATCAGCTGGTTCAGTCGACCGAGGACACCCCCAAGATGACTCATGTCGAGTCAAATGGAATCTTGGAAATCACTCGTTACATACGACATGTCGAGTGAAATTACTCATGAACCATCATCTGGTTCAGTCGACCGGGACATCCCCAAGATGACTCATGTCGAGTCAAATAGAATGATGAAATTCACTCGTTATATTCGACATATCGAGTGAAATTACTCCTGAACCATCAGTTGGTTCAGTCGACCGGGACATCCCCAGATGACTCATGTCGAGTCAAACAGAATCATGGAAATCACTCGTTACATACGACATGTCAAGTGAAATTACTCTTGAACCATCATCTAGTTCAGTCGACCGGGACATCCCCAAGATGACTCATGTCGAGTCAAATAGAATTATGGAATTCACTCATTACATACGATATGTCGAGTGAAATTACTCATGAACCACCAGATGGTTCAGTCGACCGGGGAAACCCCCAAGATGACTCATGTCGAGTCAAATGCAATCATGGAAATCACTCGTTACATACGACATGTCGAGTGAAATTACTCATTAACCATCATCTGGTTCAGTCGACCGGGACATCCCCAAGATGACTCATGTCGAGTCAAATAGAATTATGGAATTCACTCGTTACATACGATATGTCGAGTGAAATTACTATTGAACTATCAGCTGGTTCAGTCGACTGGGGACACTCCCAAGATGACTCATGTCGAGTCAAACGGAATCATGGAAATTACTCGTTACATACGACATGTCGAGTGAAATTACTTCTGAACCATCATCTGGTTCAGTCGACCGGGACATCCCCAAGATGACTCATGTCGAGTCAAATAGAATGATGGAATTCACTCGTTACATACGACATGTCGAGTGAAATTACTCCTGAACCATCATCTGGTTCAGTCGACCGGGGACACCCCCAAGATGACTCATGTCGAGTCAAACAGAATCATGGAAATCACTCGTTACATACGACATGTCGAGTGAAATTACTCATGAACCATCATCTGGTTCAGTCGACCGGGACATCCCCAAGATGACTCATGTCGAGTCAAATAGAATTATGGAATTCACTCGTTAGATACGATATGTCGAGTGAAATTACTCCTGAACCATCAGCTGGTTCAGTCGACCGGGGACACCCCCAATATGACTCATGTCGAGTCAAACGGAATCATGGAAATCACTCGTTACACACGAGATGTCGAGTGAAATTACTATTGAACCATCATCTGGTTCAGTCGACCAGGTACATTCCCAAGATGACTCATGTCGAGTCAAATAGAATTACGGAATTCACTCGTTGCATATGACATGTCGAGGGAAATTACTTATGTTGTTACATCCGACATGTCGAGTGAAATTACTCCTGAACCATCATCTGGTTCAATCGACTGGGGACATCCCCAAGATTACTCACGTCGAGTCAAATAGAATTATGGAATTCACTCGTTGCATATGACATGTCGAGTGAAATTACTCATGTCGTTACATACTACATTTCAAGTGAAATTACTCCTGAACCATCATCTGGTTCAGTCGACCGGGACATCCCCAAGATTACTGACGTCGAGTCAAATAGGATTACGGAATTCACTCGTTACATACGAAATGTCGAGCGAAATTACTCATGAACCATCAGCTGGTCCAATCGACCGGAGACATTCCCCAGATGACTCATGCCCAGTCGAATGGAACTATGGTGTATACTCGATTCACACGACGTACCGAGTGAAACCACTTCTGGACCATCATCTGGTTCAGTCGACCGGGGACACCCCTTAGAAGAACCTCGACGAAACAAATAGGGTTTGCTTCGATCCATATGACATGTCAAGCCGTACATGAACACTCGCACACTTCATACGACATGTCGTGGCAGTCCTTAACTTTTGTCATGATCAATCCACTTAACACACCCCCACGGATTCATGTCAAGATAAAATGTTCACTTTGATCCGTATACTTACGTCGACTGAGGTTGCCTTCAGAACCACCATATGTGACAAACAACTTGTAACACCCAATGAAGGACGTGAACAAAGTAATTTGAGTCAGGATTCTTCCCCCCATGGAGCATGATATTGGCAAATTTTAATCCTCCACCAGGATCAGCGAGACGACTGTCAGAGTCTTTGATTAGCTCGACGTAAACAATGATACTCTCCAAGTCTAGGACTTCCAGACTTAGAGAGTATGAGACAAACTGTACGGGCTAAATTTGGGCCTAAGGATAAAATCGACATTTACCTCAGGGCCAACCACCAAACCTGAAGCCCATTAGTGAGTCCAGCCCATAGGCAAAAATATCAGACAAAGAGGCCTCATGAGCCCAAGCCCATTGTCATCAAGAGAGAACCAACAGACACCAGTTACCAGATCAAGAGAGAACCAGAACTCATAAACATCAACATAAAGTCGACAGTTTCAGAAGATAGACAAACAATCATAAAGACGTCAGTTACTAGACATAAACCATCTAATTAAGCCACCAGTTACAACGACTCCAACGGGCAGAAGAGAGACCCCACATCGGGGAGCCTATAAAAGAGAGAATCAAAGGTATAGAGGAAGAGGCATTTTTTGCACTACATCTATCATCAGACAAAACATAATACCCTGCCCTCACGGCAATCAAATGGAGGTTGAGGTATCCTAAGACCTTGATCCTTTCACATTCGACTTATTCATATTTTGCTGACTTGAACGTCGGAGTGCCCACGGCTTCCACCACACCGGTGGGCAGTAACCTCCTCGTTCGCTCTATTCTTATTTTGCAGGTTCGCTTGTGCCCCTCAATTCATTCTCGATTGTGGACCTCGACCAAAATCACCATCCACAAACATGTAACTTATATCATGATATAAATTACACATTTGATTTTGAATTAAATCAAATTTAATTTAAAAATCAAATTCTGTATTAAATGATTATCTTATAATCATTAATATAAAAACTATATATAAAAACTTTAATATATAATTTCAAAGTGTGACATTATATAATTATTAATCAAACTAATAATTATATCAATAAATAATTCCCAATTATTTAATATTTTTCAAGTGAGTTCATAATTGGACTATCCAATTATTCCATGGATTTCTATAGTGTAACGAGCTAACACGGGAACTAAATGGACCTACAGTTCCGAACTCCAATAATCTCGAAATATTAATTAAAACTCCTTAATTAAATATTTTGAATTATTAACTTTAGGCTATTCCACTAAAAACCAAAAGCTGCACTCTCGTTACTGCAGATATATTTTATACCGAAAGTCAATGGTGTCCACCGATATAATCAATGCATACAGATTGACCTTCCGCTAGTATCTTATAATTAGAGTCGGGTCATAATATCTGTTATACCCCTTTAATTATTTTGTGCCATAAGTACCATTGATTCTCTAATGAACGATTTATTTATAACTATTATGAATATTAATCTTTCTATTCGTAATAGAAAGACTTGAGCGATCTACCCATTCAAGTACCAAATCAACTTTTAAGGAAGATACTCATCTACTTCTCGCAAGAATGAGTGGATTCTATATCTATGTAAGACGTCCCCAGCTACACACCAAATCATGTCCCTAAAATATATAGTTATTGATCGGGATTGCTTCACCAACCTCACCTTTGTAAATCAAATGACATAACCTACCATGCAGGAATTCGTAGTGCACTCAGGATTTAGATCAACCTATATATGATCATCTATCAGAATGATATGAATTTCTATGTTTAACGGATATTAGAAGAAATTCATTTATGTCTTGGTCCAGTCCTATATGATCACATCATATAAGGTGCCTCCATTCTCTTGTTACCACATGAACGAACCCGGATCAAAGTCGTCATACAATATGAAATGGACTGCAGTTGTAGATAAACCACAAACAAAGTGCCCATCTTTGTTTGCTCTCTACGGACTATTTAGGATTACTAATTTCATATTTAAATCTTCTTGTGTATAATATTTATACCCTAAATCTGAAAGTACATTTAGTATCCAATGGCATACATGATAATTTATACTATGAAACTTTAAAATCAACATTTTAATAAATGAATAACTGCATCGTTTATTACTTAAAATAAATCCCGTTTACATATTATATTATGCTCTTGTGCATATATCCCAACATTGGGGGTATATAAGCTCGTTCTCTCCTACGCTACAAAGGGTAAACCTTGGCTACCTTGGTTCTTGTCCATCGTTAGAAAACAAATACCGCCCATTTACATAATGATTAAACCTAATATGGAATCATGATATTATTTAGAAACGATGAATTAGACCCTTAATAACCTTGGTTATGTCTGGATGGGATTAGAATGGTTTAAAGATATCCAAATGAGCCAAAACAGGGCGTACCTTTCTGGAAGAAAGCCAATAGGGGTATCAAATTCATATTTTGGCACTTTTGGATCCTAACTAAATGTTTTTAGGCCCAACACGGTATGCATACAATGTGGCCTCTCATCATTTCGAAGTATTTCGCCAAATTATCATGAAAATATAAACTTATCCTAGTTGAAAAGGCCCAACAAGTTTACATCCCACGACAACAGGTTCAAACAACTTGAAATGATTGATGGCCCAAACACAAGCATAAAAGAGGCTTTTATAGGATCACAACTATGGGCTTTTTATATAGGCTTTAAAGGGTAAGTCTTAGGCTCTTATCGGCGAAGTTATCCATAACTAGATCTCTCTACCCCAGAGTTCAATTGACCAAGTGAACATACCTTTTGTATACTTAAGGATATAAAGAATTATTCAAAACTAGGTCTCCTCACCCAAGGATTCAATCGACCAAATGAACACACCTTAATACCTAAGGGTGCATGCCAATAAGTGATGGTTATTATCACATACCAATCCACCGCCTTGAGTGAAAGCGATTATTCGATATACAACACCATTAGGGTTAAAAAAAGGTATGCAAAAGATGAAGACATGGTTCTCCTCAATCTCGCCATAAATACTACAAGGTATTTTTGGGGTCGATTCTCTATCCTCATTGTAGTCGCCATCTGTCGGACTGAAGCGGGGTTTATCGCTATATATTATGACGTCGGTGACCACTATATTGTTAGGCTCACAGCCAGTAGAGAGTACAGATAGTCCTACGGGGGAACTGACCGGAGAATAAGGGAGTTGTCATCCAGTATGAATCGTTGGGAATAATTTAAGGCCAAACTACACCCCTCGTAAGGTCTGACCTTAAACCATTTTTAGTTTGTAATGGTCCCTTACTAATGCCAGTATAATAATTACGCTTAAAATAAGTATTCTCATATCTTATAATGCAAGAACGCACCAACGTAGTTTAAAGGCATACAAGGCGCAAACATGAATTATAAAGATAAGAAGTAAAGTAAATATCCATAAATTATTACGACATTGCTAAAAACAGTGATGAAATAAATCTAGGCAAGTATCACATGGGTTTGGCCTAGGAGAGGTTGGCTGGACATGGCTATTATAGGCCAGATATAATGTTCAATGTCCAGTCGAACTTGCTGGGAGTTTGACCATACGTACTGTGTAACTAAAAATGCAGAATCACAATAATAGTAGGTAAAATAGTATAACAAACAGTAAGTGACAGTGATTCCAATAATAAGATAACAATAATTCCAGTAACAATAAATAAACTGCTACAATTACAATTAAATAGACTAAAGTATGTATTCGGAGGGCCTGACCTCAGAGAAGTCTGGCTAGACATGACCCAAGGTCAGTCGGATATAGTTGTGCATGTCCGACCGGACTTCAATAAAGTTAGGCCGAACATGTTGTGTAGTCTATAAATATAGAAGCATTCATATGCAAATAAAGATATAATAAACATGCATTTTGGATACATTCTTAATTAAATGGTTACCTCATAGTGGTTGATGGAGTTGTATCCCGAGTGTGAACCATATTACCATCCATTCGGAATTAGCCATGGAACTTACGTCCGGATTTCCATCTTATATACAACGAGATCACACGGCCATAAATAAATCATGTCCAGTCGGACCTGTAATAGGTCTGATCGGATATGACTTACAGATCAATCATATGAAATCGCGCATAAAATAATAAAAATATAAGAGAATACGGTAACATACATGTTAGTATGAACGAGATAAATCAACTGGATCCGCATAGTATGATTGTATAAGATTGAATAACATAAACATGCAGAGAATAAATGGCATCGATAATTACAGAAAGCAATAAACTTGACATAAAATGTTTATAGGTGGCCAGATGTGTGCACATGTCCAGCCGAACGTGGTATATGTCCGGCCAGAGATATTGTGTCAAACAAAATAGAATCTCAAATATGCTTATAAATGACAAAGGCTGTCATAAGGTCGTACATTTTCTATATAGTTTATCTTTGAAGACGCCTCTGATCGTCAGGTTGTTGCTTGGTTGCTTGCTGGAAGGAAAGAACCCCAAGAACCTTACTGGCTTTTCTCACAAGTATGCCTTATCTCTCTCTCTCTCTCTTTTTCTTTCTTTGTTTTCAAGGATTTTTTTTAGGGTTGATCTCTAAAAACTCTCCAGCCTCCCTTGGTGAAGGATAATGGTCCTTTTTAAAGTGTAGGGGAAATGCCTGAGAAATGAAAGGGGATCAATATCCCCTCCATTCCTTTAGTCTATCTCAAGTTATTGCCAATCAAAACGTTAGACACGACACGACCGATGTCCTGCCAGACATATATTTTGGGACATACATCTGGCAGCTCGATACATGTCTGATTGACTATTAAATTTTGCACGTGTACTGACAGCTCGATACATGTCTGATTGACTATTAAATTTGAATTTTATGTCCTGCAAGACATTATCAGATCCATTAACTTCAGTAACTGAAAATCTGCTCATTCAATGATAGTTGTATTGTGTCCGACCGGAATTAGGATTTTCAAGGTACATCCGGTCAGATTTTCTATTTTAGAGAGAAAGTAGGCCGAACATAGGTGATGTCCTGCCAAATTTTGGCTATATTTTATGTGTTCTTGAAGTTACTTTCCTTCTTGGCGTTCATCTTTACAATTTCCCCAACTTTCCGTAGATGTCCCCATAAGAGACTCATCATCGGGGTATGTATAAAAATTTAGTGTCTACACATACCCATTCCGCCCATTTTACATAATATTTTGTTTAGTTTCTCGGGTCCGATGAACGTTTTGATGTGTTTTTGTTTATTTT
This sequence comes from Zanthoxylum bungeanum, assembly GCA_019454045.1. NCBI lineage: Eukaryota > Viridiplantae > Streptophyta > Magnoliopsida > Sapindales > Rutaceae > Zanthoxylum > Zanthoxylum bungeanum. The sequence continues at coordinate 315 of SKCR01006915.1, read as the reverse complement.
GCAGATAAAATATAATTGGGAGTCAATGGAATCATTTAGGATGAAATATGGAACAAATAAGGGCAAACACTGGACTTGACATTTTGATTTTGGAGATTGGAAACTTGAAATGACGTTCTAACGAAGTACAATTTTGGAAATTCCAAATTTGCGTAATTTTCGTATTTTTGCCATAACTTTTTACTCCGATGTCGGATTGAGGTGATTCAAGTTCCAGATTAAAGAAGACTCAAAGATCGACAATTTTGAAGTTCATAATAATTTTGAATTCTGAAGTTTTCATGATCAAAATTGATAAAAACTTCCGGAAGTTCA